>MJUU01068654.1:6114-55939 GCA_002080025.1 Modiolus philippinarum | reverse complement strand
AGGGAAAGATCTGTTGTCATCTGGGAAACAGATATCCCATAGCGGTCCACAAGATGGTGATGTCGACCGTAAAACTTCTGGAGCTATGACTTCAAGTTTTGGGTAACATACCCTTGTTGAAGTAGCCTATGTGTGAGCAACCGGTCTCTATCAAGGAAGTCACTGTATCGAACACAGGCTCTTGAATAGCGAATGAGCTGGGAGATGTAAACTCCATATACCGACGCTGTTGGGATGTTGCAACAAAGGAAAGGGAAGTTTACTTTTTGGAAAGGTGACGTCATCGCGTTTGTCGTAAAGCCTAGTTTGAAGTCTACCTCTATTGTCAATTTCAAGGTGAAGGTCAAGGAACGAGGCTGATGTAGAAGTGTCTGTGGTATCCTTAATTTCGAGCTCTTTTGGATAGATCAAATGAAGAAAATCACCAAAGCGAGGGTTGTTTAGTGACAAAATATCATCTATATAACGGAAGCTGAAATTGAAAGATTTGGCCAGTTTTTTACCTTTTTTGAAGAAGCCCTTCGATGAATTCAGCTTCATAAGAGTCACGAGAGGCGCACAGTTTGTGCCTATAGGAATTCCGATAGTCTGTTGAAAAACAAGTCCTCCAAACTGGACAAATATATAGTCGATCAGAAACATTTTAATCACTTCTTCCTCTGTATATTTTTTTCTCCGATTCGGAGTCATTTTTCACAAAGTAGGCTTGTTCTTTACCTACAACAATGTATCTATATCTTCGTTCACCGTTCTTACGTGAGAAACATCTATGAATTAAACCTTTCAGACGAGATTTTAGTTGTTCATGGGGAATAGTGGTGTAAAGTGTGGAGAAGTCGAAAGTTTTAATGCTGTTACAGTGTGATAATGATCTAGAGTTTAAGATGTCAAGTAGATCTTTGGAGTTTTTCAAAATCTACATTTCATTTACACCGCTTCTTGAAAAGCAAGTATCAAAGTATTTTTGAAGGCCCTCTTTAACAGCTGTCAAAATGGAGGTTAGTAATTTAGATATAGGTTTTGAAGAGCATTTGGCAGATCCAGCGATGTATCGTTCTTTGTATGGGCATTCATGTAACTTGGGTACCCAGTACAAAGAGGGGAGATCTGTGTCTTCATCCTTGGTGGAAATCCCGAGGAAAAGCAAAACAGATTTATGGTTCTGCAATATCTCCTCCTTTGACACAGTAGTAGCTGCGTAAGTTGGATTGCCGTTGGAATTATCAATGCCTAGTTCTTTCTTTAAACAATTTATATACTGATTTTTGCAAATAAAAGTGATATTATTTGGGGCCTTATCGGCAGGAACGACGACATATTTGTCATGAATGGAGGACAAGTAACTGGCCACATCAGCATTTTTGAAAATTGATAATGCTTTAGTTCTCATTGACCCTCGTAGCTGATTGATTCGTTTAAGAATCATCGACTTCACAGCCTTAATCCACTCCGAAAGGGAATCAAGGTCTTCATCTTGTTCACGCTTAATCCATTTTCTGGCGTAGTCCTCTACAGCATCCATAAGAAGTTTGAAATTTTGTTGCCAGTTGATGGAACGTGGTTCATGGAATTTAGGCCCTTTTGCAAGGACATCACGGAGAGACTTGTTTTCAATGATACTCAAATCTCCAGTTATGACGTGACCACAGGGACTATATCTGTATGGTGAATCATAACATGAACGATCGGGTGGTTTAGACTTGAGGTCGTCGGTGGTAAGGTTTTGAAATACACGTTTATGGTTGAAAATTTTAGACGCGATTGGTGAAGTATAGGTGTTCGAAATGATCGGGACTGGTGTGTGTTTGAAATATGGGGGTATTTTGTTTTTTACATTTTTGTGATGCAAGATATTGGCTAGGTTAATAGCATCCAAACCCTTATTAGCGAATTTGATGGGTAGAATTGAACGGCGTTCTTCTACAATGGCGCGTTCTTTAACAGGGATGAATAACCTATGTTGACCAATATCAAGTATAACAGCATCTAACTTGTATAAAGATGAGGATTGATCAGTGCAGGTATTTTCTAAAGACGTTTTATACAGAGAATGTAATTTAGTAAGTGGTAAAGAATAAATGTTTGTACGAATGTGATGCAATCCTAAAGGTTTACTAACGAAAGGAAGCATGTTTAGTTACATCATGAAGTGTTGGTGATGTATAATGGCGATGGCCATGGCTTCGTTTTCGTCTAGGATTGTTATCGAAAATGCGCATCACATTTATATCATTGCATTTCGGGCTGGATAGATTGCCTATGCTGTCAATTTTGTCGTTACAACCATACGGTATTGCCGTTCCTAATTTGCGTATCCAGTAGTAAAATAGGAAATTGACGATAGATATATGTTAAATAACTGATATCCTGTCCTCAAACACCTGTGATGATATTCTAAAACAAAGTTACATATATGCCATTTAACTGGTATCAGAAGTCCCAATTCAGGACAGTCCAGATTGAAAGATAGGATCGAAATTACCTAACGGCTTGACATATAAGTGGTCTACAATGGTCTTCAAGAGACATTAATTGTCGAAATGTGCAGAAATTAAATTCACGGTAACTTCGGTATTAAATCTCATAGATTCAATAGCATTTTTTTTCATTTGAATCATATTTCATAAGATACTAGTTTGGCTTAAAACGAGAGAAGAAACGCAACAGTTTGTTACCGCTGATGTAGCATTAAGGCCTGCTTCTTGTAATCGTTTAGTAAAGCCAGAAAAGGAAGGTAGACAAACAGGATAGAAGGTCAACACAAAAAAGGAACTCTTCAAATCTCAAAAATGAAAATTGAGGGACCAAATGTTTTGGTATCGGAAACTTCTACAATGACAAGCATTGGGATAAAGGAGGATATATTGCAAAATTTGCAAAACGGAACAATCAAGATTTTTTTTCACAATCACTTTTCCCTTTTATAGGTATTCAGTTTTCTTGATTACAATGTCAGTTTTAAAAAGTGCATATTGCCGGGTTTGTTGGTCTGTATGGCCTTGCATGTAAGTTGCCCTAACCCCAGGTTCAAAGTGGGCTATAACTCGGAGCCCAAATCCAGCATTTTTCCCTAAATAGAATACTTTAAGTTTTGTAAAAATGATAGATAAAAAAATTCTTCAAAGGACAAAAGTTATATACATTTAGTAAATTATGTCGCTCGTATACTCCTGAAATTCAGGACTATTTGTATCATTTATTTCGTCTTTCATGACTCCATATGATTTTTTGTACGATAAAAGTCCTAATAAATCTATGTTACACGGTCATGAATTACAGAACTTAAAAAGTGTTGAAAATGGTTATTATGTTCTCCTTTACTTTTAAAAAAGAACAATCTCCTCCTTTTTGATGAAGATGGACTATTGAAATTTAAGCTTCATATGACAAGCGTGATGATTTTAACTTCCGAATTGCGAACTTTCCATTTCTTAGCAAAAATATACCTACCTCAATAGCCTATGAAGTGTGTATTTCACAATTGATTCGTTACTATCGAGCATGTGATTTGTACAGTGATTTTTTAAGAGAGCAAAAACACTGTCCCAGAAGCTGCTAAGTCGGGGATTCGTTCAGCCTATGTTAATTTCATCCATCAAGAAATTCTATAGCCGTCAAAATAAAGCCATTGAAAGATATAATGTATGTGTCAATGAAAGTGCAAATTTTCAGCTAGATTCGCGTCTTCAAGGATTTGACTATACCGATTTTGCTTTTTTCCTAGATTGACTCAGTTACAGTTGACAGAGCAGGACATGCTTACCCCTTCCGGAGCACCTGATGTCACTCCCAGTTTCATGGGAACTCACATTATGAGTGCCTTGGTTTTTGGATGTTTTGTTTTTGTTTCTGTGCTTTGTAGCTGTCTAACTTCATTGTTTCTGTATTAATTCTCGTTTTTGCCATATTTCTGGACTTGGATTTTTTCAAATAGCACTCCTTTGTTCCTTTGTTCCGGTATACTACTGCTGTTGTTTTAAAAAGAGTCAAAAGATTGCCCCAATCATTCTTTTTCCGCCGAGGAATATACAAATTTTTATGAACTGTTGACTTTTGCACATTCGTATTCTACAATAAGGAGACACGGTTATTATTAGGAAAGTCGTACAATTATATGACATTGACAAACCGGGTCAGGTCCTGGAGTTGTATCTAAGTAAGTCATGTGGGTAGATATATGGATACAAAACAAATAATGTGCATTATCAAAAAATGTAAACACAAGTCATCAATGAGTATTGCATACAGAAATACATAATCTCAAAATTAAATCTATATTTCATTATAAAAATAAAGAACTAACATTGAAAATAGAAACAATTGTTGTTCTCATCCGACATGCCCCGTTTTATTCAAGTATGACAATACAATTGCATTTAAAGAGAACTTAATTGTGTTACGGCTGTTGCCACTGTGTTTACATTGGTCCTTGGTAAGTTCTTTTTGATCTTTATTATCTAAAAGTTTGGACAGTTAAACGCATAACGTTACATGTATTTCGTAGCCTTTTCAGAATTTTCTTTTTCAAACCCATGATCGCGCCTAGAATTGGCTTAACCAGGACACAATTGTAAATTTGCGAGTATTTTGGTCAACTACGTGTATATTTACATAAGTGAAATCTCCGATTGGCTTCTCCTGCTTACATGTACTGATTCTTTTTTTTTTTTTTTTTTTTTTTTTTTTTTTTTTTTTTTTTTTTTTTTATTTGTTTGTTTTGTTTTTGTTTTTTGTTTTTTTGTTTTTGTTTTTGTTTGTTTTTGTTTTTTTTTTATTTTTGTTTTATTATATATACCGTGGGGCAAATACCTAAAAGAATATATTGGGATAAAGTATGCTAAGCCATGCCAACATTGTCAATCAGCACCTCAATATATTACAAATAAAATCAACATCTACAAAAAATGTAGATCAATGTAAGCATCATACCAATTCTTCTGATGTTTTTGATACTACAAATATTGTCTCCAATAATAGACTCGCCCACGTGTGCAAGTGGTCTCGTCTACTATTGTCGACATTTTTTTTTTTGCGTATCAGAAACAAAACTTCCATTATTCTATATGTAACTTTGGTCGGAATGTAAAAGTATCCGACTCAATAAGAAGATATTAGGCTTTGCAATCCCCGTTTTCAAGCGTTAAGTGTTCAATACGAAATAGTTTTTTTCGTGATTTCTACAAATGGGAAATTAAACTCGACATAGAAGATGGAGAATGGTTTATGTAAAGAAAGTCAAATGCGAAAGAGTTAATAAAAAATAAAACTTATTTCCATAACGAAAAGGATAATTATTGGATGTTTACCGTTTTATCTTGATACTTGTATTAGGGATGACAAAGAGCATCCTAAATTTTACTAAAATACGGGAAAACATCAATACGAAACCTTCAACACTAGCAATATTAATTAAGTTCCATGGAAATTTTCCCAACAAAATTGTCCCTTTTGATAAAAGATTTACCAAGTGACAAATTTGAGGTCAGTATCATATTTCATTTACAAGTTTATCAGACTGGCAAACAGACAGACGGACAGATGGACACACGATAGAGGGAATCACACTTTACCAAGCAACTTTGTGCGACGGGGTAAAATATCAACTGGTTTCTCGGACATAAGTGAGTGAGAACCGAACCGTCAGTCTAAAATGAAAAATCAAAGGACAATGGCAACACCGGTAAAACAAAGAAACAAAGACAAAACTTGAGCACGGCACAGAAAAGAAAAATGAAGACACATAAATATACAAAAATGAACCCAGACCCAATAAAAAAACATATGTGAGATGAGATGCACCGGTAGAGTAAGCATCTCCTGTTTTACATAAGACACCGGTCGTGTTAAACATGTGACTATCAAACATACATCCACTTACAAAGTACTATTACTGCCTGCGTTATTAATTATGATCTGGACGTTATGAAAACTTTAACCTGAGTCACTAATAAATGAAATGTTAATGGCCCTAGTGACCATCAAGGATTCATCCTCTGACAAATTCAACTATCTGCTGGAGTGTCTGAAATCTTGACCTTAACACAAAACTTTATCCTGATTCACTCATGCAGTAAATGTAGGTCATCTTGGGACAAAAACTCATCCATATATGACTTGTACTTCAAAATATACATGGACTTAAACTTTGTGACGGACGAACATTAGAATAGACATACAAAGGGACGAACGGACACACGAACGTTTTAAAGGCTTTATCCGCTCCACATCTGCGTTTGGTGAAGGGATGACTAAGGAACTACCAAAACTGCTGTGATCACAGTCAATGAAAATATACCTTTCATTTGAAATGAGAATAAAACGGTATATACATTAATGCACCAGAAGAAAATGTTGTTCACATGCACATAATAAATGAAACTTGATCGTCATTCATTTTAGAGAGCAGTATCAAACCTAGTTATCACTACAAAAGTAGGCCTATTATGTAATAATATTTATAGTTATTTTGTATTAATCTGAAGTTTTGTTAAAGTAGGTCATGTAGATAACATATGAATACAATATGCAATTTGCAATCACTAATAATCCAATTAGGGGCTAAAATGAAACCTCTAAGACATAACACTCATGCAATCATCCCTCAAGAAATTCTATGGCCGTCAAAATAACGTCATTGAATGATATAGCGGACATTTTCAGCTAGATTCGCGTCTTCAAGGATTTAACTATGACTATTTTGACTTTTCCTAGTTACTAGCTTACAATTAAAAGAGCAGGACATTCTTACCTTTCCGGAGCACCTAATGTCACTCCCAGTTTCATGATAGCTTACACTGTGAGTGCCTTGGTTTTGGGTGTTGTGTTTTTTTTTTTTTTTTTTTTTTTTTTTTTTTTGTTCTTTTTTTTGTAGCTGTCTAACGTTTTCTGTGTTGATTCTCGTTTTTTGTCGTGTCTTTGGACTTGGATTTTTTAAATACTAATCCTTTGTTCCTTCGGTAATCTAATGCTGTTGTTTTAAAAATAGACAAAGATTTACCCAATCATGCTTTCTCTGCCAAGGAATATAAAACATTTTAAGAACCTTTGCACATTCGGATTCTACAAAAAGTAGACACAGTAATTGTTAGGAAAGTCGTACAATTACATGACATTGACATACCAGGTATGGTTTTATCTAAGTAAGTCATGTGGGTAGATATATGGATACAAAACAAATAATGTGCATTATCAAAAATGTACAATAAGTAGTTCAGACACAAGTCCAAAATTCAAATATCAATGAGTTTTGCATACAGAAATACATATTCTCAAAACTAAAAAATTCACTGTAAAAAGAAAGAACTGAAATTGAAAATTGAAACAATTGTTGGTCTCATCCGACATGCCACATTTAATTTAAGTATGACAATACAATTGCATTTGTAGTGACCTTAATTGCATTACGGCTGTTACCAGAATGTTCACATAGGTCCTTGGTAAGTTCTTTTTCATCTTTATTATCTAAAAGTTTGGACAGTTAAACGCAGTACGTTGCATGTATTTCGTAGCTTTTTTCAGAATTTTATTTTTCAAACCCATGATCGCGACCAGACTGATTGGCTTGACCATGACGTAATTGTGGGTTCGCAAGTATTTTGGTCAACTACATGTTAATTTACATATGTGAAATCTCGCCTGCGTGCATGTTAGCAGAGTATTAATTGATTGCTTGAGTTTTTTTCTTTGATATCGTGGGGCAAATATACTGTCCGAATACAAAAAAAAATGCAAAAATTATGCTAAACCACGCCTACTTTGTCAATCAGCTACTCAATACATTGCAAAGAAACCAACATCTACAAAAAATGTTACCATCATACCAATTCTTTAATTCGATAATCAATTTCATTTTCAATTTTTTTTTTTGTCAAATCAAATGATTAAGTAAATTACCGATAAAAAGAAAAACAGAAGCCTTGTTTCTGATACTTCAAATATTGTCTCCAATAATAGACTTGCCCACATGTGCAAGTGGTCTCGTCTATTATTGTCGATTTTTTCGTATTATAAACAAAACTATGTAACTTTGGTCGGAATGTAAAAGTATCCGGCTCAAAAATAAGATATAAGCCTCTGGTATCCCTTTTTTCAAGCATTAAGTGTTCAATAAGAATTTTTTTTCGTTATTTCTACAAATGGGAAATTAAACACTACAAAGATCTATGTAAAGAATGGTTCAAGTAAAGAAAGGCAAATGCGAGAGAGGTAATGAAAAATAAAGCTCAATACCATAACAAAAAAGTAAGCATTTTTTATTCATCCATGCATGAAAGGTGGGTGAAAAAGTAAGATTATCAACAGAATTCTCGTGACTATAAAAGACACATCCACTGACAAAATGATTATTCCTCGGCCTGCTCTTTTTTTTTATGAACCGGACCTATTGATGAAATAGCGGCCTTATTCTTATCAGGAACTTCGTGACTATCCATGAGGCATCCACTAACAAAATACCATTCCTCTTCATGCTCTATTCCAGGTCCTGACTTCATGGTATACCTTTACCTCAGTCACTCATGCATTAAATGTAGGTCAGTGTGATCTAATTCTTACCAGGAACCTCGTGACTATCCAAGATGCACCCACTGACAATAGTATTCGTCTACCTGCGCTAGAATTTCAGATCCTGACTTCAGCAGAAACCAGAGTCACTCAAGCATTAAATGTAGTTAAGGGCAATTCTCATCGTGAATCTCGTGGCTGTTAAACATGCATCCACTAACAAAATACTATTAATCTGCCTGCGTTTTTATTTATGATCTGGACGTTATGAAAACTGATGTATGAAATGTTTAGGTCAAAATGTCCAAATTCTTATCAGGACCCTCGTGACCATCCAGGATGCATCCGCTGACATTAAAAATCCACTACCTGCTGTAGTACACCTGATTTTAAAAGTCAGCTTTTATAGCTCCCTTCGTAGTTCATTTCATATTAAATGAACCTGATTAAAAAGGCCACCTTTCTTAAATCTGGACTTTAACCTGATTCCCTCATGCATTGAATGTAGGTCAAGGTGACCCAATTTTAGTGCACAGCTCAATAACTCATCTTTGGACAAATCCCCATCCATCTATGACTTGCACTTCAAAATATACACGGACTTAAACTTTGTGACGTACGAACGGAAAAATAGACATACAAAAGGACGAACGGACAGACGAACATTCGAAACGCTTTATCCCCTCCACATCTGCGTTTGGTGAAGGGATTACTAAGGTACTACAAGAACTGCTGTAATTACAGTCAATGAATACTTTTCATTGGAAAATGAGAATAAAACGGTAAAATATATTTACATATATATGCACCAGGAGAAAATGTTGGTCAAATGCACCTACTAAATAGAACTTGATCGTCGAACACTATCAAGCCTAGTTATCATTGCAAAAAAATGCCTATTATGCAATAATATTTATAGATATTTTTGTATTTGTTGAAGTCGGTTTTGTATTTGTTGAAGTCGGTCAGGTAGATAACAAATGAATACAAGATGCAATTTGCAATCACTAAAGATCCAATTAGGATCTAAAACGAAACCTTTAACATATTACTTATGCACATGCTTCTAAAACTATGGGCAATATCAAAAAGGTAATTTTTGGCTTCTATATAGTCTCAGGCATAAATGAATAAAAATAAATAAAATAAAAATGACAAAAAAAGCCATATTCATAATAAGAGACCAGAAATAACGGCAGTAGAATACCGAAGGAACAAAGGAGTGAAATTTACAAAAATCGAAGTCCAAAGGCATGGCCAAAACGAGAACACAGAAAACAATGACGTTAGACACAAAACAACGACGCTAGACAGACACAAAGCACAGAAACAGAAATCACAACATTCAAAACAAAGCACTCACAGTGTGAACTCCAGTGAAAGTGAGAGTGACATCACGTGCTCCGGAAGGGTAAGCATATCCCGCTCTGTTAACAGCACCCGTCACACTGTGAGTGGGTCAATCCAGGAAAATGTCAAAGTCGGTAGTCAAATCCGGGAAGACGTGAATCTAGCTGAAAATGTCCACTTTCATTTGGGATGCTGACACGTCATATCTTTCGATGATGTTATGGTGACGGCCATAGAATTTCTTTAGGGATGAAATTAACATAGGTTGAACAAATCCCTGATTAAGCAGCTTTTGGGACAGTGTTTTTGCTCTGTTCAAAAAATCACTGTACAAACTACACGCTCGACAGTGGCGAATCAACTGTGAAATGTACACTCCATAGGCTGGAGAGGTAGGTATATTGCTGCTAAGAAAGGGAAAGTTCACAACTGGGAAATTAAAATCATCACGCTTATCATACAGCTTAGACTTCAAACGTCCATCTTCGTCAATAAACAATAATAGATCTAGGTACGAAGCTGAAGTAGGTGTTTCAGTTGTTTCTTTAATTTCAAGCTCATTGGGATAGAACTGATGTAAATACTCCTTAAATTAAGGATTATTAAGAGAAAGTACATCGTCTGTGTAGCGGAAGCTAAAATTAAAGGACCTGGCTAAATATTTTTGTTTTCTTTGAATAAGTCCTTGTAAAAACTTGGCCTCGCACGAGTAAAGGAAAGGGTCAGCTTAAAGCGGCGCACGGTTAGTTCCCATAGAAATCCCTATTGTCTGTTGGAAAAGACCTCCGAGTTCGACAAAAACATTGTCGATCAAAAATTCTAACATTTTGATTACGTCGGTCTCGGTGTACTTCTTGTTTGAATCAGTGTGGTTCTTAACAAAGTATGTCTTGTCTTTCCCTTTAACTAAATAGGTGTATCTGCGTTCTCCATTTTTAGTGCAGAAACATTGATGTATTTAATCTGCAATCACTGTTTTAAGTTTATTGTGTGGCAGGGTTGTATGAAGAGTAGAAAAGTCAAAGGTTTGAATGCTATGGCAATGGGTAAGACTGGTTGAGGAGATCTTTTGAATTTTTGAGAATCCACATTTATTTCACACCGCTTGTGGAGTAAGCTTTATTAGAGTAGTTTTTCAGGCCATCTCTGACTGCGGTCAACAAAGATTACTTGAGGTGCTGTGACAGAGGTTTAGTGGTGCATCTGGAAGACCGGCAATAAATCTGTTTGTATGGATTCTTATGAAGTTTAGGGACCCAGTAGATGTAAGGGAGTTGATTGTTTTCATCATTGGCTTTAATGCCAAATGATGCTAAAACTGAAGTGTGATTTTTTACAATCTCATCCCTCGATATTGTAGTAGGGGTATAGGTAGGGTTTCCAGATGAACTGTCGATGCCCATCTCCTTCACAAGACAGTCGAGATAGTGTTTCTTACACACAAACAGTATGTTGTAAGAAAGCGACGAACAACTAATCCGGCAGTACACATATACATACCTTAACACAGAACAAAGTCAATAATGGAGTAATCTTGACATGTGAGCAGCTGTAAAATGGGGTAATACTTAATCTGCAAAAAAAAAATGTCACGTTGAATAAAGCAGTAAAGGTTATAAATATTCAATAGAAAGAAAGAAAATTAAGAAATGCCTGGACCAAATTTTGTACTGATCAGTCTTTGAACAAATTAGGTACAAATAATTCTTGCTACTTTTCTTTTTTTCAGATAACTATAGAGTCAGTTGAAAGATTTTGCCAATGCACATTAAAAATCTACCATTTTTGTATTTGTAAATCTGGTAAGCTTAAATTGCGGCTATTTTCATCTCGTGAATTGGTCCAACTTTGTCCTGCAAGTGGTATTTGGAAAAAAAAGAATGGGAGTTCCACTGGCGTTTATTAGCCATGTTAAGTTTAGAAGGTTATGTCTTCAACAGGACCGTTACTAGTTACTTGCGATCGTATATAAATGACAGGTGTTGAGTGGAATATAATGACTAGTCCTTGTTTGGATTCAGAGCTTTACTTCTACTTCTATTGTGCCACTGTTAGTTAGAATGAATAAAGACGGGACGGGAAGAGGTCCTTGTGTATGGTGTTTGGTATATGGTGGTCATTGAAGGTTTTCGCAGTTGGTCAGGTGTTTAAAGTGAGCAGAAAAATAAATTGGTCCCCGAAATTCTAACAATAAAATTTTGCTACTTAAATCAATATCCATTCGACTCAACACTCATGTGTTTTTCAAAGACTAAGGATTGAAGAATGAAGGGAATGTCAATCTTTCTTCTCATTGGTATGCCACTCTAAACCTGTGAAATAACTGAAAATGCAGATTTGACTTTAACGATGAGAATGAAGCATAGAAGAATGACTGCTCGATTGGACTAATTCGTTAAATTTTTTAACATAAAAATCCCAGGTCTCTCAAGCGACAAAGCCATTTTTTTAAATGAAAGCAAAATTCGTTATGAGAACAATGTCCTACAACAACAAAACTGTCCAAAATAAAAATTATCGAAGTAACGGTGATTTTAGTTTCTGCATATGCGCATTTCGACATTATGTCTTTTCGGTGCAGATCAAATCAAAACATTTGGAAATCCATTAACCAAAATGTGTGTAAAAGCGGATTGAGAACAAATTACCCAAAGGATCTAAAGCCAAAATCATTTAAGGACAGAGCTATATGCACCAAATAACAAAATACCGAAGTTACTGTACATTTACTAGTAGTTTCTGCATATGGCCATTTCGACACTTTATGTCTCATCAGTGCAGATAAAATCTAAATATTTGGAAGACCATAAACTCAAAGATGTGCAAAAAAACTGATAGAGAAGAAATTACCAAATATGATCGAAATGGAAAACCAAAAATCAGTTAAGGATAGAGCTTTGCATGAGGGAGATACTCCTTACTTTTTCGCAAAATTTACAAAAATTTAGATATTGCAAGTTTCCAAATAAAATCGGCTTTCGGGTCAGCACAGAAGTACTGACTACTGGGCTGGAGAATACCCTCGGGGACTAAATTACAAATTCTGTTCATCATGCAACAGTTTTCAAGAGATGACCGGCATCGTTAAAGAACAACGGCAATAGAATATCGAAGGAAAAAGGGAGTGCTATTTAAAAAATTCATGTCCAAAGACATGGCCAAAACCAGAACACAGAAAACAATGACGTTAGACAGCTACAAATCACAGAAATAAAAATCACAATATACAAAACCAAGTCATTCACACACAGTGTGAACTCCCATGAGACTGAGAGTGACATCAGGTGAATGAAAAGATACTACTAGTTTTCAAACCGACTATATTTAGAGAACCATCGCAGTCTTTATGAGTGTTGAAATGATTAATCTGAGTTTTAGAAGCCTGTTAAAGCTTGACAACATTGACCAGTATTCCTCAATACTAAACCTGCGTTGTAAAAGACTGACTCCTGTTTAGAATGACTGGTGTTGTCAAGTCAATTCTATCTGTGTTGAAAAAAAAACTAATCCGTGTTGATAATGACTCCTGTTGACTCAAATGCGAATATAAAGAAAACAAATAAATAGAAATATAAATAGCTAATTACTGTGCCTTTTAATAACATATTTGAATAAAAAAAAATCGTGGTTAAAAAATAAATCATCTAGTTGTATTCTTACTATGGGGTCCATTTTTAGACAATTCCAATGTGTAATGATGTTGGCCACGTTTGTTGTCGTATCATAACCATAAAAACCAATCACTGTTAATTAGAATCTTTCTGTAAAAACTGGATCTGTTTGCTTCGCCATTTTCAAAGGAGTTGATAGAATTATATGTTTAAGAACAAGTGTTAAGTTAATTTCTGATGTGTAAGTTTACATATTAGTCCACCACTCACTAATGAGTTCACTCATTAGTGAGTAGTGGACTTAATTTTGATAGGAAGCAGCTAACTTAATGATGAAAATATGTTACAACAAGAGAAAGTGATAGTAACACGTTTTGTGATAATTTTGTCCTGTTTTAAATTTTTGAAAATACTACTGGAATGAATTAAAACTCTACAGTAAGCTGGTAATACATATTACCAAAAAGTCATTTAATATAGTGAAATTCTTATATTAAATCAATGGTTATTTCAATGTATATCTAAAGCTCCTTAAAAATACGTAACTTATCATAAATAGTTACAGGCATAAGGGTTATGGTTAAAAGGAGCTAAATGTGAGTGAATCAAGCTATGCATTATGTTGTGACACTGGTCTAAAAATGTCGTTTGTTTGCCTTTATTCCATGGAGGTTAGAGTTTGATTCCGATTTATCAAAATATTATCTAGAACCACAGTAAGAACAGATGTCCATTAAAAGTAAACATCAAGCTATACAAAAGTGCTACCTTGTTTGTCCAGTATTTTGGCTGTTTATTTCGATCCTTTTGTTCACCCAGTCCGTATGTAAATACAATATTTTTGTTTAATTGTTTCCAGTATCTTTGTTACATGCTAACTTCTGAGTGTTCGTATTTACACCATAACTTTGAACGTAAACAGTCTGTTTAATGAATACTAGAATTTTTTTATTTCACTCGGACGCCTGAAGTTTTATTAACTTGGCATCGGCAAATGATCCTGGTCCATAAAATACTTTTGCATGTTTTATTTTTTTGGAATTAATTGATATATATACTTCGGGTTCTCTAGATTTTTAGATCTGTTGTTATTTATCTTCAGGATTCAATCATTCTATCCCAACAACTATTATAATAATATACCGTAATAAAGTCATAGTACGGTCGGTATATTTCTTATATATTGATGTTTTTAGTTCAACAACACATGTCTTGTATAAACATCACCAAACTTGACCACGGATCAATTTCTTTTGACAGAAGTTGATAACGTATCTTTACAGTGAAAGTGACCTGGCATCCGGGCCTGGCACCCGTTGACCCATCTTTCTAAATCACATTTTGTCTTATTCTTTCCTTTTCAATGTTTAGTCTACTGCGTTGGGTTTTATTTGTATGTTTACTATACAAAAGGGAAACGGGACTTAGCAAGCGGAAGTTTGGGTACCCATAAACAAGTTTAGCCCTCCCGCTAGCTCCGGCTTGTGCCGGTACCAAGCCCGGCTATCCCTAGTTCGTTTATCTTTTTGTCTTTTTGTTGTTTTTCTTGTACAATTCCCTGGTGTTTTTTGGCCATGTGATTGTAATTTTTGGCCATTGTTGGTGTTTCGTGTTATCTTCTGTTCATTAATACGCTCTCTCTAGTTTCGACTTTTCGGTAAAGATTTTGTGTAAGAGCCGAGAAATTTTGTATTAATTGTAACTGTAACGAACTTAGGGATGAATTCCATTTTATATTAAATTGTAGAAGTTTTCTACCTCAACGAATTTTTTTTTCAAATATTACTTGAGCAGAGTTAATACTTTCTCAGTCAAAAAATTTACAAGTTTTGAAAAATCTTTGCAAATTTATCAAACAAATAAATTCTCCTGGTAACAGCTAATTCTTATTTATTTATATGCGCAATGTTTATTTGTATGTTATTATGTGTATTGTTTTTCTTTGTACCATGTAAATGTGTTTTAAAGGAATAAAGAATCTGAATCTGAATCTGATTCTTAAAAAATTTAATTTATCCCCACAAGCCCACAACAACTAATAGTGACGGTAACTGTTTTTGAAAAAGTGTCCAGTTAGTCATATTTCTTGTAAAGGCGCCAGAAATGAATTTTGACATCAAATGATGTAAAAAAAATCTCAATTTTACATTAACAAAAGAAAAACGTCCAAGATATCTGTTTTCTATTTGCATTCAAACGTGACACGTGAATTATACACGTGACGGCAATGTATATAGACTTGACATAAACACAATATTAGGATGAGGCTTAGAAACGCGGGAAAATGCGAGCCTTTGGTGAGCATTTTCACCGTTTTGAGCCGAATCCTTATATAAAGTTTATGTCAAGTCAGTGTACTGTTATTGTGTTTATACTGCAACATAAACAAAACAAATTTTAGGTAAAATTTATCTGTAAAAATGATGATTTTAAAAGTGAAGCGGACGCCATTAGCTTGAGATGAATCCATGCTTTCTTGCAACGTCACGGAAAACTCATTGTTGACGTCATTGAGAAAGTGTTATACAGTCAGTGACTGTATATCACTTATGTTTTTACAGTCAATGTAGTGTACTTAGGCAAATTGAGAGGTTGCAGTATAAAAAGTGCCATATGTAATATTTTGTTTTGTTTTGTTTGTTTGTTTGATTTTTTTCTTTGCTTCTGAAAGAATCAATTATAGAGAGTCGGACGGTTTTTACAGGGGACGCCGGGATCAGCTATCGGACTGTCCATAACTTTTCTGGACTCGGGATTGAAGAAATGATTGTCTCGGAAATGCGGGGTTTGAAAGTTATTGACTCTGGATTTCCCCTCATTATAACTACTATAAAACTTGTCTTCATGAAACATGCAAAGACTTATTGTTTTAATTAGTTTTGATTTTAAACAGTCCCCCTTCAGTTTTGCGAAAGTACCGTAATGGAGTATATCAATAAAATAAAAAAAAAAACAAAATCATTTTAAATTTAGGACAAATGGTCTTTCTATTCAATTATTACTGACGAGCTTTTTCTGTTGCTAAAAAGTTTGAATTGCTCCAAAAGAAACTTTTAAAACAACCTCTGGTTTCTTTGACTTGTTAGTGAAGACGTCCTTGACTGCCTATGCATATGTATACGGGCATATGTTCTTAGAATTATACACAAATAGTATTTAAAACGACCATGAATGGGGGTTATAAAAGTAGTATTACAGCAATTTTTCTATTACTGGATGCACTCACAATAGAAAATTTGGTAGCTCTCCAGTTTCTCAATAGAAGTTTGACCCTCAAGGTAGAAAGGTCACATACCCATTCATTGTATTTGTCCTGGATATGGGCCAGTTTACCTGGTGTTAATTTCAACAGGAAACAGGTCAAGTTCACCCAAACTTGTTTTTAATATTGGAATAGCCAATCAAGAACAAAGATGCATTTTTTTTTTCATGCAATAAGATATAGAAATCACAAAGTTGTACCATTACTGTTTAATTTTAGCCTATATAAAGTTCATACTTTCTCTTTGTTTGTTCCAATACATAATAATAGTTCAAATGTACTTTATCTATCTGGGTGAAATCATCATCAGGTAAATTGGCACACACCCAACTACATGTATGAATGGACATTTGGTGACCTTTCTACCTTGAAGGCCAAACTGCTATTGAAAAACCTATTGTATTACCTGGAGAGCTACCAAAAATCCTATTGAAACTGCATTCAGTAATAGGAAAATTGCTGTAAAGTATTATTTGTTTGGCCAGGTCATAAACTGGGGTTACGGAAATGTTTCCGCGTCACGTTCTGTAGCGAGAATTTTGTTTATATTGTCACGTGTTTTGTCAGTTGATCACGTGTTTTTTGTGTTCATAGTCCTTGATCAGACACATTTTATTGTATGAGTTTACTTCAATAAAATCTTCATAAATAATCAAAAATATTAGAACTCAAACAAATTATGGTTTAGCTTGTGCAGACAAAAAAAATATTGGCCAATTTAGAACGCGCATACGACAATTCAATGTAAGTTGACAATTCTAGTATTTTCAGCCAAACAAAACTGTCATTCGCATATTTATTATTTTTTCATGAAGTATATCTATTGTTTATCATTTGACATTTGCCAGTGGATATATTTCGATTGTGTCCTATAACAAAAAAAAAACAGAAATACATATGCACTGGAGGGAGCCAAAACCAACGAACGTTTTTTTTTTTTTGAAAAACCTACATTAGAAATAAACTAAGAAATACAGATTTGGAGTTTAATATGTCGACTTTAAGCTTTTCCAATTTAGAGATAGTGGTCTGCAGGAACACTGTTACCAGTTTAGTTGATTAGTGTATGTTGATTGAAATGTTGCTTGCTTTCCGTAGTTCGGATTCAGAACTTAATTAATGTATTGCCATATAAGGAAAGGAAGATGGACATGGTAGGTGGCATCTGAAGGCCACTGGGTTTGATAAAGACAAACCTCAGCTAGTTCACCGAGGTCATTGACTGAGGATATGTTCGCTTCATATATTCGTGTGTTTATTCAAAGATTGGGGGATTCAGATGGAAAAAAGGGTGGAAAGCAAGGTTTTCTTTTTCTAGGTATGCCTGCTATAGCTCTATGGAATTTTTAATGCGTTAGTTGACTTTAAGACTGTGAGAGAAGTATATAACGGATGAGTCTTTAATTTGACTAATCAAATCAATATTTGAATGCAAAATTCCAAATTTTTCAGCTCTAAAATCAACTAAAAATAAAATATCTTTCTATGCTTTAACTTCAAACAGATGTAAAATAAAGGCGCATTTGTTTCTAACACAAACGATACAAACGACAATGCACGTAGTCGTCTAGCCTTTTACGATGCCGTCGTTTGCACAAACGATGGATGCGAGAAATCATCGAGTAGTCATTCGTCGTTTGTCGTTGTCCCATTATCTCACATTATGCGATGCATTTGTCGATTGCATCGTTTGCTGGTAGAAACAAATGCACTCTAAGTCTTGAAAAATTTGCAATGGCGAATAGCCCTCAAAAACCAAACTTTTTGTCCAAAGATTGTTACAAAAATCCGGTACTTTATCGATGCATACTTTATCTACTTTGTATTATCTTCTTGATGGACTCCATTTCAAGTGGTAATCAGATTTACTAGTGCAGTAATTTTTGCTGTGCAGGATGCCATAGTGCCGACATGAACAGTGAACTTCATTTGGGGTTTTTAAAACAATATGACTGAGCAAAAGGGATGAATGGAATTATTTAGTTGTATATTAATATGTGTATAAACTCATTCCAATTTAAATTTGCAATTCCTGTGATTTCAAATCTGGTGCCGCCATTTTTTTAAGAGATACCAAGTAGTGTAGATGATAAAAAATGTGCGGGACTTACAAAAATCATATTTCTAAGTTGATATGTTAGCACACTGTTACACAATCGCAATTTGAAAAACATGGGAATTCCATAATTCTATGGGAAAATTCATTTTCCCATGGGATTTCACTATTTCACATTGGATTTTCAAATATTCCCATGGGAGCAAAATATTCCTATGGGATCATTATGAAATCCCATTAAATAATAATCTCATGGGAATAATGAAAGTCCCGTGGGATTTTTTTTAAAAATCCCATGGGAAACAGCATTTTCCCATGGGATTTTGAAATTCCTATGTTTTTCAAACTGCTACTGTGAAAAATTATGCTGAGATATAGACTAACAAATATGATTTGTTAAATGCCATGAAATTCCGCACTTTTTGGTTATTCACACTACTTTGTAGCACTCAAAAATGGTGGCACCAGATTCATTCACTGAAATTGCAAATTTAAATTGGCATGAGTTAATGTAATAGATGATAATGACCATGAAGGGATGTGAAAAGACATGTTTTTGGCAACAAGTATAATAAAATTACACGCATAATTTAGTCCGGTTGGATTTTCAAACTTCGACAATTGTGGAAAAACATATCTGAAGACCATCAATGTGAAAATAAATGAATTTTTCATATCGATTATGATTTTTGTCGTTTTAAGAACTAGTACTATCTATATTGCAAGTTGTCAGAAAGTGGGCAATACAGTCTCTTCCAAAATTTGTAACCAAAAGCATTTAGTATTTTGCCAAGAGATGACAACATGAAATAATGAAAATCGTGATACGAGTTACTAGTATCAGTCAGACTACAATTGTCTGCCCATCGTGGACCAACGCGTTTCGGTCTTTAGTTTTGTCTTAAATAACTGATCTGAGTTGTCAAAGTCTGTCAAGAGTTGAAGCAACGCTGATAAATTTAGTTTTTCTAAACACTATACATGTGTTGCAAAAGATAATGTCTGTCCTGTGTTGAGTCGGCGCTGATAACACATTATCAACACTATCTGTGTTGAAAAAGACTGATTATCCGAGTTCAAAAAGACTGACAAGACTGATATCAGAGTTCAGAATGACTAACTGATCAGCGTTGACTCAACAACTAACAGTAAATGAATAATATACGCATGGTAAGGATAGCTTCAAAGGTAGAAATGTTTATTTCCGAATGCAAATATCGTTTGAATCTTCTTCGGTTAAAACTTTCAAAGGAGATGACAACAATATGATTTCTCATGGGGTCTAATGTACTAAGTTATGCGCTGTAATATTTAGGTTAAATGTTGATATCAGCAATTACTTATACACTGGATTAGTTCCATGATAATACTAGTAAGTATTTAGCAGGGATATCCAGACATAAGCTGTAATTTGGGTATGATTGTTACAGCATTTGTGCAATAAAATTTATTTGTTCTGTTAAAATCAAAATCTGCGCTGGCGGTCATCTTTGATGATAAAAACACTGAGGTGTTTGGTGAGAACTTTTGTCCCTTTTTTTCAGGCTTCTTTATTGAACTAAACCTTTGAATCGGGAAATTCATTTAAGCAAACATCAATGAATATAAACTCCTGATATTAAAGAGAATCTGTTTAGAAGTTTTTGACGGTTAATGTTGTTTGTAAAGTGAGTCCGAATCGTCTGTCTAAGACGAACAATCCAAGGACAAGGGCAACATCGGATAATCGGAAAAACAAAGAAGGAGACCTAACATGAACACGACACAGAAAAAAAAAAACTGAAGACACACACACATACAAAAAATGAACAACACGGACCCAATTAAAAACCATGGGTGAGATCAGGTGCACCGGTAGAGAAAGCATCTCCTGCTTCCTATAAGACACCCGCCGTATTGAACATGTCAACTCCTGTAGTAAAGTCAAATCCGGTAGAGGAAAACAAAGGAGAAAAGTCTATTGTCATTTTGGAAACAGATATCCCATAGCAGCCCATCAGAGTAAAACTTATGTGGTGATGACTTCAAGTTATGGGTAATATACATTTGCCTTAGTAACATATTTGTAGCAACCGAACTCTATTAAGGTAGTCACTGTATCGACCACATGCCCTTGAGAAGCGAAAGAGTTGGGAGATATAAACTCCATATGCCGGTGCTTTTGGAATGTCACTACAAAGAAAAGGTAAGTTGACTATTGGAAAACAACGATAGTAGAATACCGAAGGAATAAAAGAGTAATGTTTACAAAAATCGAATTCCAAAGGCATGGCAAAAACGAGAAATCAATGACGTTAGACAGCTGCAAAGTACAGAAATAAAAAACACAGCATTCAAACCAAGGTACTCACAGTGTGAACTCCCATGAAATTGAGAGTGATACCAGGTGCTCCGGAATGTAAGCATGTCCTGCTCTGTTAACAGCACATGACATAGTTACTTCTGAAAAGTGAAGTCATCGCGTTTGTCTTACAGCCTATTTGTAGTGTCAATTTCAAGATGAAGGTCAAGGAACGAGGCCGATGTGGAAGTATCTGTAGTATCCTTAATTTCGAGCTCTTTTGGATAGATAACATGAAGAAAATCAGTAAAGCGATGGTTGTTTAGTGATAAAATAGCATCTATAAAACGGATGCTAAAATTAAAGGACTGGTGACAGTTTTTGTCTCGCCCGCGACGAAAGTCGCGAAAGCGAGACATAGGCATGCAAAGTATGACGGCGACGGCGACGGCGGCGTAAACTCAAGTTTTAATACAGAAGCCATTGATGTAGGAACTTTATATTTGGTCCATATGTAGCTTACGGCCCTATCTGTCGGACCCAAAATCATGTGACCTTGACCTATATTTCGCGGTCCAGTGACCAGGTTAAGTTTTTTTGCTTAAGTCCATTTCTCAATAACTACAAGCCATAGGTCAATGATATTTGGTATATAGCTTGGTTTTGGTTAGTACATGTCAGTCTGCCATATGGCTTTTGACCTTGACCTCAATTTCATGGTCTAGTGAACAAAGTTGAGTGTTTCTGATTAGAATAGTTTCTTAATTACTGTAAGTGGAATGGTAATAATATTTGGCTTGTAGGTTGCTCTTGAGTAGTGCATGACTGTTTTAGCGACAAGCAGGGACGGGCGAGACATCTATTAGGGTCCACTCTTGTTTTTTATCCTTATTTCGAAGAAATCCTTCGATGAATTCAGCCTCATATGAATGGAGAAACGGATCGGCTTAAAGGGGCGCTTATTTTGTGCCCATAAGAATTCCGATAGCGTTTTAAAAACAAGTCCCCCCAGCTAGACAAATATATTGTCAATTAGAATGTATAACATTTTAATCACTTCTTCCTTTGTATATTTTATCTGTGATTCTGAGTCGTATTTCACATTTCGTGCTTGAACTCTGCCCATAACAATGTACTTTTATCTTCTTTCGTCGTTTTTACGGGAGAAAAATCTGTGAATTAAATTTTTCAGTCGTGATTTCAGTTGTTCATGAGGAATGGTAGTATAATTGTGGAGAAGTCAAAAGTTTCAACGCTGTTACAGTGTGATAATAACCTCGATTTTAAGATGTCAAATAGATCCAAAGGGTTTTTAATATCTACATTTCATTTACACTACTTTTTGAAAAGCACGTATCACAATATTTTTCAATGAAGGCCCTTTTTACAGTTGTCAAGATGGAGGTTAATAGCTTAGAAATATGTTTTGTTGAACGTTTTGCAGATCCAGGGATGTGCCGTTGTTTGTATTGGCATTTGTGTAATTTCGGTACCCAGTATAAGGAGATCAGTGTCTTCATTTTTGGTTGAAATCCCGAAGGAAATCAAAACAGATGCATGATTCTGTAATATGTCTCCCTAGACAGAGTAGTAGCGGTGAGGGTTTGCTGGCCTGGGTATTACCAATGCCTAGATCTTCCTTTAAACAATCGATGTAATGATTTTTTACAAATAAAAAATGATGTAATTTGGGTTTTTATCTACCGGTATAAGGACATACTAGTATTTGTGATGAATGGAGGAAAAGTATCTGGCAACATTTATAAAACTGGCTATACATACAGCTCATTAGAAAACGCAGGTTGACATCAGGGGATATCTACGAATACTTTCCTCTAGAAGAGCTAAATGGGAGTGAATCAAGTCGTTAAATATGGAAAAGGAGGTCCGTCCGTTATCTTTATGTCTCTGATCTTGGTTGCCTATATGTCCCCGAGGCTCAGGTTTGATTCTAGATAGTCAACAGATTTTTTGAACAGTTTTCCATAAGAAGTAAACACAGAAGAACCATCACCATAAGGCTTCCCTTTTTATTCAGCGCTAGTGTTGACTTAAAAAATATCTTGTTCTGTTAACGTTGTCTCTGGTATATTTGCAAACTTCTATGTGATGTGTTTCCATCGTATTTGTCAGCTTTAGAACTTCGAGCGTTAACAGTTTGCTTATAGGAACATCTGTAATTGATGTTTGTTCGAATAAGCAATGCTCAGATATTGACTTTATTTGTCTTTCTCTGGGTTGTCAATTTTCATCCATCCTCAACTTTGAAAGCCACAACTGTGTACTGGCGTGAATCATGAATCTAAAGTTAGAGGGAGTGTAGTTGAGAATAAAAATCGTTGAGCGGAGCGAGGAACGAAAAATTTGGTGCACATTTTGGCAAAAAAAAAATCAGGATTTACTTTAAAAATAAATACTTTTTCTTGTTTTACAGGGGCGTATGTCCCTGGAGCCATTCCCCAAAATCAATGCCAGTTAAAATACAGCACATGTTCTGAATATCCTGTGTACACAGGTAACAGGTATTCTACAATTCTACTACTGGTAAACAACTAAAATGTATTCAGGTCATACTACGGTCAGTAGTATTGTTGTGAATTGACAGTTTTAAGTCAACAAGTAATAGACCTTGAAATATGTTAACACAAACACCAAGGCTTGTCAACTGATCTCATATTGATCGAGAAAATGGTTTACCGAAAAAAGACGAAACAAACCAGTACGTCTTAACGCGACTTTTCCTTTTTAAGATTGGGACGCCCAGTGATATAGGCCTATTAAAATAAATTTAACCACACAAGTCAACAACAAGGAATTGGCCATTCTCGCTAAACATGCTGAACGGTTAAATTTTATGCAAAATGACAAGTTAGTCAAATTATTTATGAAGACTGGCGTTTGCAATTAATTTTGAAATCAAATGATATTTTTTGAAAACTCAATTCTAACTTAACCAAAGAAATGAATAACAATACATACTAAAACTGTTCTATGTACATGAAAAAATAAAATGAAATAAGCGTCTTTCTATGTATGGGAAGTTAACTATCCAACTTGCTATTAATTTTAGTTTATTTCAAGAGAATGGAATTAATTTGGAAGATACCTTTATTCCATATATATGAAATTTATCGTACATAAGTCTTTTGAGGCAAAGTTTGACCAATAAATAATCTTTAAATCCGTACGGGTCACGTTCTTTGAGTTACACTCACGTTTTTGTCCATTAGTCACATGTCAAAAATATCTCCCTAATAAACAAGTTATAACTGTGTTCGAAGATCAAAATGCATAAGTCTCCCAAACGAACTCCAATATAAGATTAACTATAAAACTGATTGAACCTACTTGATACCATTTCTTGAAGGAACAATCTAACGACCAAATGTGACTAAGTTTTGTTCTAAGTGGGCTATAGAAAATTTCTAAATGTATTCTCCATATGGTCCAGTTTTAACTTTATTCATAAATGCATATTTTTGTCAAAGAGGTCTGATGGCATGAACAAATGCAACCCTATAGGATAATTTTGGATGACGCACATGCAGACCTGCAATATCTCTTTTAGAGGTGACCGTCTAAATAATTGATAATTGTGATTCTTATAGGACTAGTTGTAATGGACCGACCATTTAACCTGAAAGGGGGGGGTTATGTTTTTTTTTTGGACAAATTATTTATTTTTTGCACGCGTATCAACAAAATATTTTTTTTTTCAAAATTAACATTATTTTTGGGGCAGAAAGCCTCATTCAGAATTTTTTTTTCATCATTTTGGCAGCCAAAATATTTTTTTCACATAAAATCAGATCCAAAATATTTTTTTAGAAAAAATCCATAGCCCCCCCCCCCATTTCAAGTTAAATGGTCGGTCCCTAACATGTTTCTTAGAAGATCTTTGAATTTAATTCACACTATATCCAATGTTTAATTTTGTTCCCCGTTGGCAGACATATTGGACGTACGGACATATTGAGATACGGACTTTTTGGTAATGTCTAGACGGAAATATTGTGACTTTGGCTGTGATTTGGCATTATGAAAAATTTGGTTAGGTGCCCCGTATAAATTACCGGTAATATATATGTGTTGCTGAAATCAAAACGTCACTTTCAGCATACAATTCGTTTTTCTGCAAGTCCAAGTTTTCTGGCATGGCTTACATGACAACCAAAAGGTCGTTATCCTTGACAATCAATTTTATATCTCCTTTCAAAAAATAAAAACATCTGTAATCCAAATATGATTATCAATAGAAATTCGATGTCTCTTATTACATTGTTTTTGGGATGGTTCCCGTGACAACTGTTGTTACTTTGAAATTTCAAATGCTATAGAACCCCATCTTACATCTTACACAGCCTTCCTATAAAGCTTCATTTGGTTGGTGAAATGGGAACTATTTAAAAACTACTATTCCCGCACTCCCTGTTTGACACAGAAAACAGCTTAATTTTTGTTACATTTTTAAGATCAAATTATTGATAGTCACTGTTTTTACGAAAGGGATTTCGAGAATATATGGTTGGTAGGCATAATTCCAATGAATAAATGGTCTTTGAGACTTTCAGGAAATAAACCAACCTTGGAATCAAATATTTTGGAAATCAAATTGGTGTAAAAGTTTGTTATAATTGTAACAAAAATTATGAATATGATTTCAATGTAGAATTAAAAAAAATGGTGGTCTTTGACGATTTCAGGAGATTAACCAAACTTGGTATCAAATGTTTTGAAATCTTATTTAAAAAATGTCTGTCCTAATCAAAACAAATTCTAACAGTATGGTTGCTTAGTAGAATTTAAAAAAAATAATAAGTGGTCTTTGACACTTTCAGGCATTTTCCAAAACTGGAGTCAAATACTTTTCAACTCTAATTGGAGAAAATTGTTGTCCTAATCGTAACAAAACCTGAAAATGTGGTTTAAGGGTAGAACTCCAAAAAGTGGTCTTTGACACTTTCATGATATTCGCCAAAATTGGAATCACATCTTAGAATTCTAAATTTTCAAGAGTTTTTCTTTTTTTCCAAATGCTTGCTAAAATGTAAAATTATTGGCTAAAATATCAGCAAATATCAGTATTAGACATTTTCAGGACAGGAAATTTACCGCAGTTGGAACCGGAATCAGAATTCTGAAAGCTTATTTCGCATCTACAGACTATACGCGAGAATTCTAAAACAAAATTAAATCACTAAATCTTGAAATATAGAAGTTCTAGTCGCTTGCCATATGTGTCACAATTCATATTCTTGTGCCTTTGTCAAATCGAAATCTTGGGCTTCTTGTTGGCTCAAGATAAATATAAAAATCCGGAAGCTTATTGCGCACCTACAGACCATATGCAACAATTATACGACACAATAAATCCCTAAATTAAAAAATGTCGCAAGAGTTTGCATCGCATGCCACATGTGTCAAAATCGACATTTTGGGGCATATCTTATTTGCACCGAGACCAATAACAAAAATCCGGAAACTTACTGCGCATCTGCAGCATATATGCAACACTTCTATAACAAAATTAAAACACTACGCCCAAAAATGTAGCATTAGTTCGCGTCGGAAGAAAGTGTGACGGACAAACGGACGGACGAGGCCAACAACAACACCTCCGAACTTTCAGTGGAAAGTGCGGGGATTAAATCATATTCTAATAGGGTTACTATATATAACAGACCCACACCTTTTTTGACCCTTTTATGTACCCTTAATGAGCCCTTCCTCGAGATTTTTTATGTCTCTAGATGTCTTAGGGTGGTAGGTACGTAAATAAAACTGATATTATGTTGCTAAAGAAATTTCTGTTTTATTGATATATTTTTTTATTCGTGATATAGATCGCTGAATAGTTGTTCATCTTTCAAACCACGCTTACATATTTCAGGAAAGGATATGGAGTAAATGAACATGAGACCATAACACATATGTTAACTCCAACTGCAATAATTTTAATGAGCTGTATGGCCATTTCGGAAATTAATTTCTCATCGGCAGCACTAGAACCCAAACAAAGGAAATCCATATTCAAGAAATGTTTAAAATGCATAAAACCAAACGAAATCCGAATAATCATTAATATCAAATATAGCTAAGGACATAACTACGATGGATGGGGTTAATCCTTTGGTTTTAGAATTTACATAAATTTAGATAATAGTAATTGAACAAAGTGTATACACATGAGATACCGCGGTATTATCTCATGTTCAAGTACACCATTTCTAAGAAAAATATAGAGCATACATCTCTACCACGGAAAATCGTTTACCAACTCAACACTGCAATAAAATACAAACTCTTGTATTAAATATTTTACGAAAGGATATGGGGTAAATGAACATGAGACCATAACACATATGTTAACACTAACTGCAATAATTTTAATGAGCTGTATGGCCATTTCGGAAATTAACATCTTATCAGCAGCTCTAGAACCCAAACATAGGAAATCCATAATTTCATAAAATGCTTAAAATGCATAAAACCAAACGAAATCCGAATAATCATTAATATCAAATATAGCTAAGGACAAAACTACAATGGAGGGAGTTAATCCTTAGGTTTGATGTAATAAACTTATACATGTAATATCATAACTTTTACCGACGACGATAAAAGTTCCCGCTATTTTGACGGCGGGTTTTATCGAAAAAATCCAATTTTAGCGTGCCTATTCTATTTTCAACTACTTATATCGGCGAAATGAATTCGGTGACCCTATATAAAATTTACACCATTAAAATGGGAATTTCATTCTTTAAAACATTTCTTTTTTGCAGAAAAATTGTAGGATACGTTTTCATAAACGCGCAATTTAAAGAAGATTATTAAATTATTTTTCTGTACGTTTTACATAGATTCTATATGAATACAACATAACTGGTTTATTTTTCAATCGGTCATACTTCAAACATTCAAATAGCTAAACCGATTTTATTTCACTGTGGAATTCAGCTTCAATTGATGCACTTGCATGTAAAATTTCATCGAAATCCGGAAACTCTACTATTTACGTACCTTACAAAATTGCAAAAAATGTAGGTCTGATGGCAACAAATACCTGTTTAAGACAAGTTTATGCTCAATCTGAAGGAGAGAAATATCAAGCTTGATTCATGGACACAGGTATCACAAAAGAGAAATGAATGGAGAAAAGCTATAAAACAGATACATGAAAAGTTTGAAAACATCTGTAGTCGTAGCCAATAACATAAACATTATTGCTGGTAGTTGCAGTTTCGGAGTAGATAAATAGTGTTTATCTACGTTCCCGCTGTCAGCCATCAAGGATAAACGCAAACCAAAAACTCTTTTTTGCAGGAGACCACCTAAAGACTATTAGAGAAAAGTAAAGTTCCATTTGGCTTTGTTGTTTCAGAGGAGAAGATCGTTGAAACTGTTCCCAAGGGTCCAAAATTAATAACTTAACACTGAAGTTGCAGTAAAATTAGTTTCTACATAAGGCCATTTCGATCACGTTTGTTCCACGCATTTGTTAAACGTGAACCGGCAATAATCCTAGATTTATGTTCTGGTTTCAGACGAATTTATCTTTGAAATCGTTTTCTCGTGGGCGCCAATGATAAATTATACTTCCTGCTAGCGGCCATGTTTGATAAATGGCAAGCAAGAAAAACACCCTTCTTACAAGAGACCACGAAAGGCTATTGGTTCCAATTAGCTTTGTAGTTTCAGAAATCTTTCTGTTTTTCCCGTTGGGTCAAATGTTGAACGGGCCATTGGCGGCCATCTTGGGTAAATTGCAACCCCCCCCCCCCCAAAAAAAAAAAAAAAAAAACAAAAAAAAAAACTCAAGGAACCATCCAGACTATTTTGGTTTCAGTTGGTCAAACAGTTGCAGTGGAGATTTTCGAATGAAAAGTTAAAGTAGAAAGGACTACGGACGCAATTTGATGTCAAAAACTCATCCTCTTATTAGCAAGGTGAACTAAACGAGATTCTCAAGAGCCTGCATCACTCACCTGTACCATGACTGATGCATACAATAGAACAAGATTTTATCCCAGTGTCCAATGCAAAACTATGTTCTCATCGGTGGCCATCATTGATGAGGTTAGGCTTATTGTGGCTAAGTTTGGTTCTAATAAGGATCGCAGTTCCAAAGAAAAATTCTGAATATGTTTTCAATAGGGTTAAATTTCACATATGCACCACTCTGGTGGCCATCTTGGATGGGGTATAGACCAGCAAGATATCTCTCTAGATGGGACAATCTCAAGAATTGTGGTTCCAATTAAAATAGTTGAAAATATTTCCCCCGAGATCTTTGAATGTACAATATTGGATCTTATGTTGTTCCCTGCTGGAAGCCATATTGGACGATGTATTTTAGAGAAGACCATCCATGGATCATTGCATTGTGACTAAGTTTGGCTCTAATTGGGCTAGTTGTTTCAGAGATCTTTGAATGTGTTTTCTGTAGGGTGCTATGTAAAACACTTTACTGCTGGCGATCATCTTGGATAGTGTGGACCTTCCGGATACAATTTGAAAGGGGACCACTCAAGGAATATTGTGACAAAGATTGCTTCAAATCAGACCAGTAGATTTAAAGAAGATCTTTGAATGTGCCGACTGGAGTCCAATGCCCCCCTCGACTGTTATTTTAGATGAGGTACGAACATATCCGATACATTTCTTGGAAGGATCCGTACAAGGACCATTGTGACTGGGCTTAAATTCCACTAGTAGGTTCTAGATCTCTGTATTTGTTCTCTTAAGGGATCTAATGCTAAGCAATGTCCCACGCATTGGCACCCATCTTTGGACGACTTGCATACCTGCCCAATATCTTTTGTAGCATCTGAAGATTGCCACTGTCTTGTTCTAATTGGACTTTTAGTTTCCGAGATGATCTTTTTGAATGTGTTTTCAATAGTGTTCAATGTAAAAATTACGTTCCCTGCTGGCTGTCATCCTGGATGCGATACAAACCTGCTGGATACTTGATTCCTATTTGGAAGTAACAATCCAAGGATGCGTTGAAACGTTTGCTTCTAATTCCATGAGGTCAAATGTTTACACCATCTTAAATGGGTATAATTGAGACTTGGTTTGTCAGATGGTTTTATAAAATTTTTGAATGAAAAGTTAAGATGGACTCAAATGATTGCAAAAGCTAATCAAAGCGAGCTTAAACGCTGAGCCTGTATCGCTAACCTGACAAAATGCTTCTATGCCATATATGATCAATACACGACGAAGTTTTTTACCAATGACGTCTAATGTTAGCTATGTTCTTAATTAGCACCCATGATTATTGTCTGATTCTATTGAAATGAGTAATTTTTGCAAAAGACCTTTTATACATTTAAATTTGCTTTAATAGTTTCAGAAATGATGTAAAGGATGATTTTCTCATACCGGGCTCCAATGTCAAACTATGTTCTGCATTGGAGGCCGCGTTTTTTTGTCAAATCAAATTTTTTTTTGTAAAGTACCTTTACCCTCCGTAGATCATTCCTTTAAAGTTAGGTTGAATTTGCTTCAGTGGTTTCAGAAGAAAAGATGAAAATGCGATTTTCCCATTGGTCCCAATGTTAAACTATGTTCTGTGCTGGTGGCAATTTTTCTCCATGGGATAGTAACAAAATGAGCAGTCTTTGTTAAGGACCTTCAATACATGTTTCCTGTAAAGTTTGGTTGAATTTGCTTCAGTGGTTTCAGAGGAGAAGATGAAAATTGATTTTTCCATAGGGTCAAATGTTAAACCCAAGTTCTGCGCCGGAGGTCATGTTCTTTGTCTGATCAGAACAAAATGAGCAATCTTTGTAAAGGACCTTTAGTACATCATTCCTGTAAAGTTTGGTTGAATTTGCTTCAGTGGTTTCAGAGGAGGTGAAAATGTGATTTTCCATAGGGTCCAATGTTAACTATGTTCCGTGCCGGAGGCCATGTTTTTATCAGATCGGAACGAAATGAGCAATCTTTGATAAGGACATAAGTACATCATTCCTGTAAAGATTGGTTGAATGTGCTTCAGTAGTTTCAGAGAAGATGAAAATGTGATTTTCCCATAAGGTCCAATGTTAAACAATGATCTGTGCTGGAGGCATGTTTTCTATCTGATCAGAACAAAATGAGCAATCTTTGTTAAGGACCTTTAAACCATTCCTGTAAAGTTTGGTTGAATTTGCTTCGGCCTTTTGAGAAGAGATGATGAAAATGTGATTTTTTTCCATAGGGTCAAATGTTAAACCCAAGTCCCACGCTGGCGGTTATGCTTTTTTTGTCGGATTGAAAAGAAATTAGCAATCTTTGTAAATGACCTTCCATACATCATTCCTGTAAAGTTTGGTTGAATTTGATTCAGTAGTTTCTGAGAAGAAGATGGAAAATGTGAAAAGTGTAACAGAGAGTTGGGACTAAGTACCTGAAACCTCCCTCTATATTCTCTAGTGGTATGAAGCATATTTTGATGTCAGTTACATTGTGGAATTTCTACACATGGTTTAAATTGATTCCCATTATCTCAGGAAATAAATGCAGGCATTTTTTTGCTCTTAATTACACCAAGAACAAATGGCAGATAAAGCTGAAAATGCCAGAAGAGGTCTTTTACCTTTCAACATAAATGGTATTCAAAACAGAACTAGCTACAAAACAAATAAATCATAGTCAATTTGAGATTTCGACAGATTACATGTATGTCACAAATAAATATCAAACATTAGAAATACCAAAATTGGGTCAAAGACTCAAATATTTAGGTGTAATGGTGTCATGTTCATTCACTCCATATCCTTTCATAAAATATTTAGTAGGGGAGTTTGTCTTTTAAAGCAGTGTGGAGTTTGTAAAACAATTTCCTGAGCTGAGATGCATGCTCTTTATTTTTCTTAGATATGGTGTACTTGTACACAAGATTATATCCCATGTGTACACTATGTTTATAACTATTATCTAAATTTATGTAAATTATAATACCACAGGTTTAACGCCTTCCATCGTAGTTTGTCCTTAGTTATATATTTGATATAACTGATTATTCAGATTTCGTTTGGTTTTATGCATTTTGAAATAAAATGTGATGTGGATTTACTATGTTCGGGATCTAGTGCTGCTTATGAAGAAATAATTTTCGAAATGGCAATACAGCTCATTAAAATTTATTGCAGTTGGAGTTTACATATGTGTCATGGTCTCATGTTCATTTACTCCATATCCTTTCATTAAATAGCTACATGTAAGTATCTGATTTGAATCTTAAGCAGAGGCAGAGACAAAAAATGTATTTACACTTAGAAATTCAAGAGAGTATTTAATATCAAATATTTTAATAACTTTTCAATAGTATATATACATGTACAATTTCAACCTGCTTCTACAGAGATTCCATAATTTAATGTTTATACAACATAAATATACATAAAATATTCTGTCAAATACACAATTCCAATGGTCCATAATAAATGAACCAAGTTTTACAATACATCATGATTTTTGAGACAAATATCAACATTTTGATAGTTTCTCTCCCCTACATGATTAACTTCTTGAACAAAGGCAGATAATTCTGTATCTGTACCCTGGCAAGAAATATATACTAGTACCAATTTGTTTATCACTATAAGCTTGCACAGCAAGTTATAAAACAAAGTGTTTTCTTTTCTTATCATGTTCATTACTAAGAAAAGAACAGTGTTTTTTAAACTCCCAAGAAATTAAGTTGGAGAGAACAAATTGCCTCACAGTATAAAAAACATTTTCTGATACGTATTTGTGAAAACATATTATGTTTATGATTCAATACATGTTGTAAAAGTCAATAAACATGTTTACAAACAAACTTAATAAAAAGATCCTATATTTACTTTTGACCTCGCTTTGTACAAATGTAATTTGTGACCTTATGATCAATATGTGGCAACATCCTGCATTAGAAATTATTAATTTACGTTGTTGTATAGAACCTTTTTTTAAAGGTGTCATTTTACAGGGTCAATACACTGTAATCTACCACATAGAAAGTAATGTATCACAAGAAAATCCCATGATCAAATCTGAAAATGGTCACTCTATTGCACATGAGTTGTGTACCCTTATGATATACTGAATAAAATGAATATGGCTTTCTTCCTTTTATCTTAATTGGAAAATGGAATGAAATTCAAAATTTCCCCAAAATTTTTTAGGATGATTTTATCTATTTAGGAATTGTCATGGCAACACAATCTATTCCTGTAACACAGTAGTCCGTACAATCACTTCTGTAACGGCGTATGGATCACAATTAGATGATGGACGTCTGTCTTCCAAATACCCACAACCCTCCTCAGCTACTTGACGTGGAATTCTTATACTAGCACCCCGGTTAGCAACACCGGCAGAAAAGTCATGTATACTTGATGTTTCATGAAATCCTGTTAAACGACGTTCATTGTCTTTTCCTTCCTTAGGATCGTATGCTTTAATATGTCGAACATGGTGTTTTGAGAGTTTTTCTATAGCATCCTCAATTGCTCTAAAAAATAAAGAGTTAATCAATCTTTTCATTTAAATTCTATTCACAGTTAACAAGATCAGTAATAAATTCAGATTAGAAATATTGTTGTACAATGTTATTAGTTTTTTACTTCACATGTTGTCATTTTTAAAATGTCAGGCCTGTTGCACAACGCAAGATTTGTCAAAGATCAAAGGAAAACAAGAATATGTGTCTAACGGTCACAATGGCCCACCTCACACCTATTTTGAGCAATGCTATATTTTATGATCAGTGAGGCATGAAGTTGGTGGCATGAGTAAATATTTGTTACTTTATTTTTAATCTATATCCTAATGTGTATTTATAAGAAGTTTCATGATAATAGCATATATATACATACAGAAAAGAAACTTCGACCTGAGGTTACATCTCATACTATCCCCCTTTTCCATGATCAGTGAAGCATGAAGTTGGTAGCATTGATAAATTTGTTTATGATATTTGTTTAATTATACCTTAATGTGTATTGATGTAAAGTTTCATGATACATGTAATAGTATACATCCATCACAGAAAAAAACTTATACCTAAGGGTAAACCTCGTACTACCCACCCCCTTTTTTCCAAGATCAGTGAAGCATGAAGTTGGTAGGGAGGATAAATTTGCATTATTATTTTTGTTTAATTATACCCTAATGTGTATTATACAAAGTTTCATGATAGTAGCATACATCCTTCAAAGAAAAAAAAACTTCAATCTAAGGGTAAACCTGACTTGGGACCAACGGACGAACGGACGGTGGGAGGGACAGACGGACAGACCAGAACATATATGCCCCCACATATCCTAATGTGTATTTACATAAAGTTTCATGATAATAGCATACATACAGAAAAGAAACTTCAACCTGAGGTTACATCTCATACTATCCCCCTTTTTCCATGATCAGTAAAGCATGAAGTTGGTACCATGGATAAATTTGTATTATGATATTTGTTTAATTATTCCTTAATGTGCATTGATGTAAAGTTTCATGATAATAGTATACATCCATCATAGAAAAAACTTATACCTAGGGGTAAACCTCATACTACCCCGCCCCACCTTTTTTATCCAAGATCAGTGAAGCATGAAGTTGGTAGCGAGGAAAAATTTGCATTATGATTTTTGTTTAATTTACCCTAATGTGTATTTATACAAAGTTTCGTGATAATAGCATACATCCTTCAAAGAAAAACCAAAAAACTTCAACCTAAGGGTAAACCTCATACTATCCCCCTTTTCTCCATGATCAGTGAAGCATGAAGTTGGTAGCCGGATTAATTTTAATATGATTTTTGTTAAATTATATCCTAATGTGTATATATACAAAGATTCATGATAATAGCATACATCCTTCACAGAAAAAGACTTCAACCTGAGGGTAAACCTAACTGCAGAACATACCAAAATCTCTGCAATGCCATTTGATATTGTTTCTGTATCTTTTTACATACTTTAATTTTTTTTTTTGTGGTTTACAACCTCTATTGAGGCAATAATCAAACATTTTACAAGTTTTATATTGTGTTGAGGGATCATCATTTAAAAACCCTTTTAAAATGGCTACTCCTGTAATGCTTACTTGATTCCGTCTTTTTCTCTCATCTGTAAAGTACTGTAGTTGCAGTGGGCACCTGCACCATTCCAGTCACCTTCTATTGGTTTGGGGTCCAAAGTGACGACTACTCCGAATTCCTCAGCCACACGGTGTAACAAATATCTTCCAACCCATAAATGATCCCCCATATCTATACCCTCACATGGTCCAACCTGAAACTCCCACTGAGCTGGCATTACTTCAGCATTACAACCAGCGATTTTAACTCCTGCATATAAGCATGCTCGGTAATGAGCTTCAACTACATCACGTCCATACACTTTGCTTGCACCAACACCACAGTAGTATGGACCTGCAATGGAAGTGAGAACCAATTGTTAGTCTAAAAATGAATAATCTAAGGACAATGGCATTATAAAATAGTACATATTTATTCAAAATGTTCAAAGCCTTTTCAGAAACACGATGTATTGACGGGATGCACTTTCAATTGTTGAAACATCTCATTACCATTAAAGTTTTATTGAATTCCTTAGAAGACCATAACAAAAAAATCCCATTTTCAATATGAAAGTCATGAATTTCCGACATCATGGAAGCCACTTCAGACTTATATTTTCCTCAAAGCTTTTCGATATAAAACTTTTATATCCAATCTCTCCCTGATTTTGTTGATCATCCCCTGTAGTAAATTTGTTTTTTATTTGTTTCCACGATTTTCTTTTCAATTGACAACATTTTCCATTCAAATTGATATAGGACACAAAATTTCCTGATTCTTTAGTTTTTCAAAAGGTTGAATGCAGGATTTTTAATGGCTGTTCGACTTTCGCAAATCTATTTGCAAACATCCCTAACATCCCTTTTTTAAACACCCTGATTAAAAAAATACATATATCTCACCTTGTGGGCCAGGGAAACCATTTTTGGGCCAACCATAAGGATGTCCGTCAACATCTAACAATGTGTATTCCTGTTCTATACCAAACCATGGATGTGAATCTTTGGCTTGTTCCATGGCGACTTCACATGTATGTCTCTTGTTGCTCTCTGTAAACAAAATTACATTTTAAATTAAACAAAATAAAACGGTATAGAAAAATACAGCAAATGTAAAAAAAAAAAACATGTTGAGGTCATTAAACAATGATAACAGAAATTAAGAATGTATGCAAAATGCAAAACAAAACTATTACAAATAAGGAGTTCTAAATATAATATAGCCATATATATATATATTAGGGATGGCAAAATGTCTCAAATTCATTACTCGAGTATTTGGTACAACCTCCCAGGCTTGTTTTTTCTTCAAAAAAACATTGCCAATTTGAATGAGTTAATCACCTGACATGTACATCAAACAATCAAACACTAATCTAAGCAAACAAACAACTGACGGCTTGTTCTATAGAAATCTGATTTGATCTAATTCTAATCATGTTAATGAAGGGTCTTTCTGATTAAAAAAAATAATCAACGTTGTCTGTCCTGCCACATAAAAGTTTTCTACAGTTTCGCCAATCCTATAACTTAATTGACATGTTTCAAAATGGTTATGCTATGACTTTGAATTCATTAAAGAAAGAAGCTTTTGAAGAATGCTTTTCAAATATACTTTACTGTATAAAACAAGACATATCAAGAGGTGATTAACAAAGATGAATTTCCTGAACTTCCTCTGATTCAATATAAATAAATTTATGAACAAATTTTATAAAAAAAAAAACAACAAAAAACGAAAAGATAGTAACTGGAATACACATGGCAGGGAATACAGAAATATCAGGTGAATGCAGATGAGACGCAATAAATAGAAAATGAAAATATAAGAAAAGAGTAAATATTGAGAAGATACTTAAAACACATGATTAGATTTAAAAAAAAATATCAATGAATTTGAGAATAAGCCGAGTACTTGAGCACAAAAATTGTACTCGAGTACTCGATTTCAAAATGAGTACTCGAGTATTTGAGTACTCGTTGCCATCCCTTATATATATATATGCATGCACTTGTCATGTATAATGATTCCGCTCAGGGCTGTTCAAGCTAATAATGTATGGAGAGGTTTGAAGATACTTGATATATTTTTATGGGTATTTGGCTTCAATAGGTACTTGAAGTAGGCATATTTTCATTCATCACCAAAATGTTATGAAAATATTTATGTGAGGTAGGGCCCAGAAAAGGGCTGTCCAATATTGATGGAACAGCCTATAATAGCTAAGTAAACTGCATTTGACTGTCCAAGTTATCTTAGCTATTTTTAATATAACATTCAATTTCTTATCAGACAGCTTGCCTAGACTGGTTACCCTGCCAAAATACACAGAACATATGATCAAATGTACAATTCATGTTGGAAAATCTCCACTTTTTTCAAAACTTTATGGAAAATTTTGACTCAATAAGAGAAACAACATCACTGACACAAAGACCATATTAATACCTAGTATGCTTTAGAATGAATTTTTAATTCACACATAAATATTAATTTTAATGAGCATATAAAATGACTAATTGTTTATTTGTCCTTCGCTATGTGTCATCCTATACATTTTGTATATAATGGCCATTAATGCTACTCCGTTAGAAAAAAAGACTAAATATTTTACATCAGGAAAGTTACAAAAATTTAGCCAAGGCATGCAAGAACACAAATTTCCATAACATTTCTTGATTTCAGTATATTTATATAACTTTGAATGGCCATCCAGTAAACTATCAGAGATTTTGGGGCATTATATAAAATATATGACAAGAACTGACAACAATGAGAGTCCTTTGAATTTTAAGCTATATAGCTCTTGTGATAGCATATAGACTCATAAAATGTAGGTTTAGGCTTTACATTTATCCCGAATGATTAGCATATAGGCTAGTGGTACATGCTGTAAATTCATCTTGTATTGTTGAGACTACATGGTTACAGGGTATATTTGTCTCCTGTATGTTTCCTCTAGATTTATAACCCTTAATTGACATTGGCTTATCCAGTCTTCTGTCTTTTTTTGTGTAAATTCTGCAATATATTTTAAAAAATTTCAGGGAAACACCTCCCCTCTTGATATGCCCATGATTATTCTACACACATGTACATTTCTGTAAATGTATTTCTCTGATTAATATACATGTATACATATATATATATATATATATATTACCATATGAACACACATACTGGTTATACAGCCAGAAAAAATGAGTTAAATTCTATTACAGTGTGAGAACCAGTGTCCGCGCACCACTGACCTTTAGATGTTAAAGCCACTTTTGGTAAACACAAAACGTTGTGTCAACAAGTTTAAAACTTTATCTTTAAATCAAAGAAAAAAAATTAAAATTTTGGCGAAAAATGTGTATTTACTTCAAAAGGCTAAAAAACAGCTAATCTGTTTAACCCTACTTTGTTCTGAACCCCCTTTTTGAGTATTTTGCAATTTTAATACACAAATTTGCATCATTAAATCAACAAACTAATAAATTTCCTTGATCACATGGGTCGATTTGTAAAATCTTTCATTTTAACATTCCTATATTGGGTTTTCTAGGTCATGTGCAGACACACCAGCCAATACAATGTTTACGTAAAATTGGGTCAAGTTGTGTTCAGGACCCCATATCACATAGTACAGACAAATTTTTTACAGCTTAACTGAATTTAACATAAGTTTTATACTGGAGCATTTAAAGGGAATATCTACATTTAAGTTGTCCACTTTAAAACTTTGTAAATCCTACGAAATATTCTAAGATGTGCAGATACATGGGCCTGCTCTGTAAGTCAGTGAAAGTCATACATTCAAAGGAAGTTCTACTTAACAGATAGTAAGGACCTAGCTCACAGCTTCCTTTTTTTCAAACCAATAATGGCAGTAGTTGTAACAATATTGCATGCAGCACTTGACAAAAGAAGTAGAATTACAAACAGAAAATAAAATAGTGCATATTTTCAGTCAAGACCATTCAACTTGTATAATTTTTATTACATGTATATGATACAAACCTGCTGGCTTCTTGTTATACTTGAGAACTTCACAAAGTACTAATTTATGTGGACCTCTTCTGAATGGATCTTTAAATATGGCACAAGGTTTGAGGTACATGTCTGAGTTAGATCCCTCAGCCTGGTATGTACTGGAACCATCATAATTCCATAGTGGGCATTCTGATAACAAAACAAAATATTTAATTGTACAAATTAGAGTTATCTCCCTTTGCCCATTTAAAAGCTACATGTACAAAATACAGAAGTTTATACTGTGAATTTATTTTCTGCATATGCGCATTTCGACAACTTATGTCAAATGATAAAATATCCAAAAAATTTTACGGAACAACAATCGTTTGTAGCTCAATTTCTTTCAGACAACTTTAATGAATTCAATCTATTTTTGTTAAATATGAAAAAGAAAGGAAATGGGGTAAATGTCATGGAGACAACATCACATATCAAGGTTAAAACGACCCAAAACAAAACATCTAGGGGTCACCATATGGTCTTCAACACAGTGAGGAACCTCACACCATAGAGTAAGCCCTAAATGGCCCCAAAAAGGTAAAAAAGTGAATAATCAATGGAAACAAACCACATCCAATAACCCAAATATCAAGAAACTAAAATTTTATAAGTATGAAATTGTACATACCTTTTGGATCTTTTGGTTCAAACTCCATTGTACGACATTTACTTCTGATGCCTTCACCAGTTCCATCTATCCATAAATATTCACACATGACTCTGCCATTGTGATCCAGGTCCATATAACGACCTAGAATCTCTTTACTAACATGTACTGTAGTTGCTGCCATTTTTGTATTTTTCTACCTAAAAGAAATTGTGAATAGATAAAGGCAGGTTGGCAAATTTTGTGTGTATATATATAATAATTTCTAATTGTTTATGGTGAGAAATGCTGTAAATTAATGTGAAAACAACTTATGAGGTCAAAAAAATATCAGAAATAATTTGATTTAAAGGTTCTTAAATAAATTGGGTTGTGAGAATATTTTATTTATTACCGGCATTTATTTACCATCATATGATTTAAATTACTAGTATCTGCAAGAATCAGCTCAAATTACATTGTATGAATGAAAAAGAGCTGCCATTTTTGAAGATATCTCCATGGTATTTAAACATGTTACTCAAATCTTAAAACATACTTCTAATTCAGTATCAATCGGGGCATTCCATAAGAACCAGGCGCCAGACATAATGCCTGCCTACTCGAGATAATTCCCCGACTACCTCACTGCCGAGAATAAAAATATGTCAAGAAATCCCTCCAGACCCCAACTTCTTTCACGAGTTGCCCTGCTACTTCAAAATAAATGGAATGCCCAGCTCAATAGGAATAAATCATGGATCTCTTTTTTGTTTTTAAATCATGCTAATTAAGGGATCTTTTTTATATTTATTTGTATTTTTTAGGGGGGGGGCGCAAACATTTGTCCTGGTGTTTTATCTTTACATTTAAAACAGCGTCCTACTGGCTTTCATATAGTAATTGGCAAATTGACTAGTCTCAGTGGATGTTTCCCCTAAAACTTTGTAAATGTAGGTTTACATACATGTACATGTGTACATTATAGCTGACAAATTACTGACAACAATGTTACTCAAATCTTCATCATTATAAAACTGAACCTAAAGGTTTTTGACTAGTGCAAGACATTTCTAATTACAATGTGTAAGTGAAACAACATTGTTGATTTTGTATACATCTGTACACAATGTATATCTCCTCATTAAATGACAACATTGTTGATTTTTGTATACTTCTGTACACAATGTATATCTGGTCATTGTATAAATTGTCAATGAAAAATATGTTGGTAAAACACTGTATAAAATTAGAGAGGTTTGTGACCAATGAACAAGTGTGGAATTTGTCATGTTTGTTTTCCCCAAGATATTTGGTACAGTTTTGAAAGTGATAAAAAAAGTTATTTATGAATTCAGACTTTAGCATTCATGTGTTAGCATTACAGCATATATGTTGGACCCGGGGGTTCCTCATAAGTCCTGTTTTCATGATCAGAAGTTTACAATTTTTAATGATTTAAATTTGTCCATTATGAACAGAAAATGAAGCATACGACTTGTATTGGGAAAATGTATTCAAGTTATAATGACCAAAATAAAGTGTTAATTGCCTCAATAAGGATATTGTGACCAAATTAAACTGCTATATTAAGGATTTGCATATTAATCCTTTGTTAAATACAACAGTTCAACTTTTTGAATAACAATATAAGATTAAAATTAATAATAACTTGTCAAAAATACACATTTTAATGAGAGCATATAACACAATGAAAGGCGTAGTCCATTGCATCAGCACTGTGTGGTTGCATCATCACAACCCAGTCACGATACAATCAGCTGATCGCTACTTGCACTTTGCTCAATCGATATAAGTTCATATTTATGTGTGTCACGGCTGATTTTTTTTTCATTGCACGAAGCATGAAAAAAAATTACAATGATATATACAATAAATATTCGTGTCTTTTATAAGTTTAATTTTAAAATTCTTGTTTTTTTTATTCTTAGAAATTTTATGTGTTAAATTTTAAATTAAGCTCTGAAATTTACCTATCAATAATATTTAAGCATCTTACCTTAGCAATATATTCGAATTAAATGAATTAAATTGACAATTTTCCTCTACTACTTTGACACATCTGTACAGTTCACTATCTGTGACTGAAATGACAGTGAGTGAGTACTCTATAAAATTTTTCCGCCGTGAAAATCACATGACCTAGCTGAGTTTACACATGATAAGTTGATCCTGATTGGTACACAAAAATTATTATGATGGCCTTGAACTTCAAAATGAAACAGGAAAAACACGTTATGTAACAAATCGGCAAATGATGAAGGAATAGTTTGTTATTTCGGGCGTACTTTTGTCTGTGCAGCGACACATTTTATTCACAACGTGGTGTATTTATTCCATCATTATTTTTATGTCTGTAACCATTCAGAATTATGCAAGTTTGGCATATTTACTATTTCTTCTCTAAACAGAGCGGGGCACAGACAGGCCGATAAGTGATTAGTTTTTAACAAAAGAAATGGAACTCTTCATTAAACGAAACAAAAATGATCTACTCAGATTGTTTTCCGTAGTTACAAATTCCCAAAAGTTGTTTCTAACAGGAAAATTGAATGATTTTTTAAATCATGTATTTCATTAAGGTATAGAAATAATGTAAATGTTCGCCGTTTGATTGTAAAGTTTGTAATTAGTGCGTAAATTGCGGTTTAAGTGGACTGAATTCGGTGTCTATAATTCTGGATGAATTAAATATACATCTCTGGATTTTCTCCTAAATTGGCATACTGATTCATAAAGAATTGATGAATACGTGTGCAAATTTTTATTTCCGCCCTTCCACGCATTTACCCTGAATAAAACCCCAAAGTTAGTGTATTCTGCTACAATACTGGCTCTATTTTTAGAAATGAAATCGAATTTACCTACATACGTCATGATTACAACTTACGAGTCAGAGGCCCATTCAGGTAATCGTAATTTGATTTTTGTCTGTAGTTTGTTCATTCTACTACGGCTCCAAATAAATATTTAGATACAGAAATCTAGAAACATTCCCGTTAATTTCGTATAATTTTTACCATAATGGGGTACACTGATCCCTGTGAGTGCCTCGGCGGTGTTTATAAATAACATTTACCGCCAAATAATGAACACAATGGAAAATACCACCCTCACTTAGTCCTTGGTTACGGAATATCATTTTGGATCTTGAAAATATACATCCTTGAAATCAATTATTTCATATTTTCCCTTCAAGATTAATCCTTTGGCTATCTTTTAATACAGAAATTTTGTCCGCCCCCGGTAATTTTTTGCCTTTTAATAATATTTTATTGTCGCCAGGTTAATTTTTGTGTGGTCGCAGCGAAGACATTTGACATCAGCTATAAACAATTTAACGTGCAATAGCAGACCAATTGTTAACTTTTTATTTTGTAAATGTTTTTGTTTTACTAATGCATCGTTCCTTTGTGATTTATATACCCGAACAAGCTTAATATCTAGTCGTTACTATGGACCATCAACAGACGGCGTGTTTCTAAAATATGGCTGATGAAGTAGACGCCCACCTCATTAGCATGTTTAGAAGGGATATAATTTCACACAATGACTTTCCGGACTGCAGAGGCTTGTTACAAAATAATAATAGCTACGCAACCGCAACTCACTAGTGAGTTGAAACTATTATATATCGAGGTATATAATAAACTATATTTATGTTTACTTATGTTTATTTTGGTTTATTTGAGTTTATTTCAGTATATTTGAGTTAATTTGAGTAAAAAGACGCACCGGAGGTATATCTGCGCGGTTCTGTTATTATTTTGTAACAAGCCCCTGGTATACCTGGACTAATCTGCTAATTGGCAATCAAGAAGTTCATAGTAACTTGTGATGAAATGTCACTGATGCCGGGTTAGCTGGTTCCAATATATATTCAAGAAGAAGGTTCAGGAAGTGGTTACAGCAACCACCTATCATATCATATCCTTTCCTCTTACCACCATCGTGAACCTAGACTAATTGATGGAGCTTTTAGTCCGGGGGTACTCCTCATTATCTCCTGTACCTATCGCATCGGCTGGTCCACGCAAACAGATGAACCCACATAATAAAAAAAAAGGCTAAAAGAATGAACCTGCAAAATGTCTTGCAAAGAAATACCCCTACCCCCACCCCGCCAAAAAAGCAAAACAAACAAACCTTTAGTAGTCGATTGCCTATGGCAACAAAACTTTGATCAAAATATTTTACACCGTATAAAATATTACATAATTTCATGTCCCACCCCTTTCAAATACATTTCGCAGACATTATCTCAAATTTTTGAACCCCCAAAATATAGCAAGGCCTTAAGTAGGTAAGTAAGTAAGCAAGTAAATGTTTTATTACCAATTTTGGACCAAAACTGAGCAATACAATACGAGACACACATAATCATACAAGAGTATAAAACATGATAATAACAAAGAAAGAGTACTAACATGATATAATGAGATCCTGGAGTCTAAGTTCAGAAAAAAGTTGAAAAAAACTGAATAGAGAAGCCCCAGGGGGTAGTGCTAATGAAATCAAGACTTGTCAGATAGAGAAATACTGAGTAATATTTCCAGAATGACCGTGAGGCGGAACATTGAATCCAATGCACAATGTTTTAGGTTGATTTCCGGGAAAAAGGCGAAACATCAGGGACAGTTTTTAATCTTATACTTGAGAAGTCCATGCATTCTGTTATAGATCAAAAGGTTAGATAAGAGTATCATAAAAACCCAAGTTCTCTTTTTTGAGATATTGGTCCTCAAAGCGACGGCGGGATGGGGGTATTTTGTTTTAAAAGAATATCCTTTCGTAAAATATGAAAAAGTTCAATGGCAAAATTTATTAAGGTACCCGGATTGTATAAAAAAAATCGTCCAGAATTCTGGAAATCAAGCGATAATAGTAATATAATATACCATATTTTGACATACATATTCTATATATTCAGGGATGAGTCTACCCTTTCTGAGAACTGACAATGACTTGAAATAGACGTTTATTCAGTATAATAGAAAACAACCTTTATTTAAATTAAAAAAAATATATATTTCAAATAGGTAAAATATATGTGTGGGAGACTTCCTGGTACAATCTGAACATGACAAAGAATAAAAACAAAAGGTTTACTGATTGTCATTAAACTTAAAAAACCAATAATTACCTACGTAATAAACCCCACAAATATAACTAATATTTGTAAATAAATAATAAATATTAAAATTGTAATAAAGAAATAACAGGAACTATACATAGATGAAATGCAGAACAACGCGCTATAAGTCGAAAGGCACAAAAACATTTATATAGTAAAATAGGAAATTGACGATTAATATATGTTATATTAGTACAAATATTGAAAGATTGAGAAAATATTATAAAAAGGGGAGGGACCATAGGGGCCCAATACAGGATCATGTCCTCGGGCACCTGTGCTTGAATGACATATGCGGCGATGGACAATTGCGCAAACCGGAAAAGAGGACATTTGCGCAAACGAAAAGTGGACATTTGTCCTTAGCTAGCTGTCAGTAACTGCGAGCATTTGTCCGGACAGTACCTGTGTGTATTGTTTTCATGTTTTATGTAATTCATTGTAAGGGTACTCGTCTTGATAAGTTGGACTTTTTTCTAGTTTGATTTTTACTGTGAGTCTTTTTGTGTATTTATTTTTTAGCCATTCACCACACATAGGGGGAGGGTTTGGATCCAAGTAACGAGTTTAACCCCACCGCAATTTTTGCGCCTATCCCAAGTCAGGAATATGTTGTTGACTGGCTTGTCCGTGTCTTCTTATGAAATTTTAGTTTCTTGATATTTGGGTTATTGGATGTGGTTTGTTTCCATTGATTTATTCACTTTTTTACATTTTTGGGGCCATTTAGGGCTTGCTATATGGTGTGAGGTTCCTCACTGTGTTGAAGACCGAACGGTGACCCCTAGATGCTTTGTTTTGGGTCGTTTTAACCTGGATATGGGATGTTGTCTCCTTAACATTTGCCCCATTTCCTTTCTTTTTCATATTTGTGCAAACGATAACTTTCTTCTTTAAAAAAAATACCCATTTGCGCAAATCTTTATTCATCATATTTTCTTCATTCATATGCATTTTTCTGTTGGTGTTTTTTCGTTGCCTCCTGCTCACTACGGAGAGTAGGATATAGTTTGTAGTTCGTAAATTTTATTTAGTCTATCAAATATAAAGCACTAATTTTAAAACGTAAAACTAGCACTATTTACAGTTTAAAAATGTTGTTCTACTGAGCTTTGAATTTGTGACCCATGGTAGTAATTAATATAATGAAGTGGAGTCGTTATATTTAATCATTGCTGTATTTGAAACAGGTTTCCAAAAAGACTTTTCAGTTTTTCCTTGTCAATTCCAGGAATTACGGCCTGATCATTGATGTATCTTATTTTGATGTGACTGATAGTCTGTAGCTCAAAAATGGTATCCAAAACAAATCTTTAATATATTTTATTTAGGTAACTTTTAACCGACAAAAGATAATTAAAAATCGTTTGCGCAAACGTCCACTTTTTCTTTGCGCAACTGTCCACTTTTCATCTACGCCAAATGTCCTTCAGTTTTTCAGGTAAATTTGCGCAAATGTCCATCGCCCGACATATGTAAGGGTACTGTTGTATTGAAGTTGAAAAGTTGGGTAAATCAAATATAATTAACAAATGTTATGCAAAAGGAAATTTAAGTTCCAAATGACAGAAGTACTGATATTCCGTTTCCCTTTTGTAGAAAGGGTAGTATTCAACTCAGTGTCAAAGATTATATGCCTCGAGATGTGACAGATGTATTTGCGAATCCAAAGGACATACGGCCGAGGATTGGAACACAAATTTTTGACAAATTTTCAAAAAATTGTACCTCTAAATACTGGTAAATACGTAATGTGAAATTTTCTTTGGCCACCACAGAAATTTACCGATTACCAAACAGGGGCGGATCATAGATTTTGGACTAATATAACAGTCCCAGGCTAGAGGGGCACAATAATAATAATAATAAATCAAAACAAAAACAGCGAGACGCGACCATTTTTAAGAAGATTTTAAGATTTTAGCCAAACCCCGTATAATTGGGAAGAGGCACGCATTTCCAAATCCGGCGCCTACCAAGTACTCTTTTTACGCCCTTGATAAATGTTGACAGGCTGTCCCCTTTTCCTTTATTGGAAACTTCGATCAGTTGAACCATGGAATTTTCCATAGTCTATTTGTATTGAAAATTGAAAGTACAACGGAATCTCAATGCAAGTCAGTTTTTTTTCAAAAATCAATAAAATGATTGCTTAATTTATGACTTTTGTTTTAATTATTAATTAACGTATCATCTTAAGTGATTGTCGTTGTAAACATTTCTAAAAACTACGGCTGTTAGCACTAAGAAGTATAACATGGGATCTGGCGTTATAATCATCGGCGGATCCAGCCTTCGAAACAAGGGGGGGGTCCAGTCGATTTTGTTACCAGATCAATCAATTTTTACCAAAATTCTGCACGCTTTTCCCAGAAAAAGGATCCAACCTCCGAAACCCTCCCCTGGATTCGCTATGATAACTCGGGGAGCGGAAAGGGTAAAGGGAGACCGATGGAATGGGGATGAAAGAAAGGAGAGGGGCGGGAGAAAGAAGAAGGACAAGAGGAAGGGCTAGGAAAAGGAGAAAGAGGACAATGAAAGGAAGACCTGGAGAAAAAGAGGTAGGAGAAAGGAGCGATGAGGGTATAAAGGATAATTTGAGAAAGGGTGAGAGAAAGAAGAGAGAGTGTGGGAGAAAGGGGACAAGGGGCGAGAGAAAAGAGAAATGTGCGGGAGAATGAGGACAAGAAAGGGAGTAGACAGACGGGAGACTAAGAGAAAGGGAGTGGGAAAAAGAAGAGGGGGAGGGAGAAAGGAGAAAAGTAACTCGCCCCTAAAAGTCGGACACGTCCCTAGTGTAAAGAAGTAGGGCCACTTAGCTGTGAATGTTGTTCCTATATGTTGGGCCATTTTTAACATATGCTCAAATATTATCGAAAATCGTGTTTGATGGTCTCTGGTACTCGTACTTCCTGGGAATAAAATCAATATATGCCAACCTTGTATGCTTTTTGACATATTAGCAGTTGAACATGGCTGTGCTGTAAATGGCATTTTGTGTCCATTTTTAAGTTTTTGGAAGATGATACTAATCGAAGCATGTATAACAGAAGACCGTTTAAAACAGTTTTAAAGAAGATTATATGCATTTGCAAAATGTTGTTCCACCTGAAAAAAGTTCCATTGGAACAAATATTATAAACATTGGAATAATATTTCTTCCTTTTGGAACAAATACATTGTATTATATAACATTTATTCCTTTGGAACAAATCTTATGGTGGAACTTATATTCTGTTACACACATTTGCAAAACTACATACATGTGAATGGGACTACAACATACATATTGTCCAGCTATCTTTCATTATACAAGCTACTTAGACCTTCAATCCGATTTAAAATTAATTTGAACTTAAAGAAACCATTTAAGTATTTGTAGAGACAATTTAATAATGTATCCCACAGGCAATTGTATTTACTACATTTATAGCATTATATATTTGATAAGATTATTGTTGTCTATAATTATCTACTTGTTAAAATTTTAATTCTTATCCACAAATTGCACATCAAACGAGATCAAAATATTTTTGGTGCTCATAGATAGATTTTCATACAATTTGAATTTTTCCTAAGATATTAGTAAAACTAGAAATAAAAGTAAAGGACCGGTTGATCGCATACCCTTTATACGCCATGACTCAATAAAGTTTGGTGAATTTCTGTAGACCGGCACAAGAGTTCCGTTCACAAGTAATATATCCAGTTTCAGGTTTTTTATTTGCATAATCACCTGCGTCACCAACGGTGACCGCAGGTCTAGGAGCCACTCGACTCCGTCCGTCCGACCGTCACGCTTTTGGGGTACCAAGTTTGTGTAATCTAAAACTCTTACACTCTTGCACAGTTATTCTTTACATATCGAAGATGTGCACCTCCCCTTTTGGTGAGTTTTGAGTAAAAAATATCGATTTTATCCATTGTTGATCCTAGCCATTTTTCATCAAATTTTAATATTACGGTACTGAGTTTGTGTAATCTGAAACTCTGACACCTTATACCTGATGCTTTTGAAACTTTGCACAGTTGTTCCGACTACATTGTGCAATATGTGCACAAGATGTGCGACTTCCCTTTGGGCAGATTTGAATAAAAAAATGTCGAATTTATGCATTGTTGAACATAGTCATTTTTTCATCACGTTTTAACATTACAGTGCCTGGTTTGTGCAATATGAAACATTCACATTTTTGACTATGCCGCTGAAAGTTTGCAACACATTGATGATGTAAAACTTCCCTTTAGGCCAGTTTTGATTAAAAATGTCAAATTTATCCATTATTGAACTTGGTCCTATATATCATCATATTATATTATCATGGACTTCCGTTTGTATCCGGAGACTTTGCAGTTCTGAACGCACTGATCATGGGCATCTATTCTTGAATTTTTGTTTTTCTTTGACATATTTTCTCATATAGATACAAAGTATGTGTTTATTTGAAACTCGGATATATATACATAGTTTTTATGGAGGGGTATTTCCGCCACCAGAGAAATTCTATGCTGTTAATTTTATCTTCTCTTTTTATTGTTTTCACTTTCCTTATCCATAATTCTGCATTTTCTATATTTTATATTATAGATTCTAGGATATTAATTTATCATATTTTATATTCTTTCTTTAAATGTTCCTATTTCATCCCGACTTCTGCAGTTTTTATATTTTATATTATTGTTTCTAAAACTCAATTTGTTATATTTTATGTTCTTTCTTTAAATGTTCCCATTTCTATGCTTTGTTCGTTAAGTTCTAAATTCTTCTTTCGCGACATTATATCTACCGTGTTAATTTCGAAAAATTTCATGTTTTATGATTTGAAAGAGAAATGTTCGAAGTAAGTATTCATTGTGCATCATTCTTTAACTTTTATATTTTATCTTTTAACTTTTGTCTTTGTATTTTTGTTTTTATGTGCTTAAAATAAACGTGGCGGAAAAAA
>MJUU01068650.1:4957-18965 GCA_002080025.1 Modiolus philippinarum | reverse complement strand
AATACCCTCGGGGACACAATCCTCCAGCAAAGGTATCGACCCAGTGATTTTAAATGCAAGCCATCAAAGATCGAGGTTAACTAATTCAGCCACGCATGACACGTGTTTCGACTCTTGAAGTCAACATTTGACAAAAAGATATTGAGTAAATGCACTTGAGACCATAAATCATGTGAACTCCAACTATAATAAATAAAAATGAGCTGGGTGGCCATTAAGACTAACTATTTACTTCATATTACATGAATTATGCATATCAATACACAAGCCGATTCGTTTCATAAACGAGTGCATGTATATCAACATTACACAAACGCCTATAAAACTGAAAGTTGTTTTAGGACAGAAATTAAAAAAAAATAACATGTAGACCTATTTGTTAAAATATGTTCATAGTTAATTTGTATGTGATATTTTTTTGTCGTATTTACTTACAATCTGTCTGCTTTTCCTGGTCGCTTTTATGCTATGCACGTTGCTTCAGTCGCTGCAGCTTCCGGAATCAAATCGCGCATGCCCATATGATGAAAACAACCTAAGTTGTGATCACGAGTTAGCTAAGTTGTGATCACAAGTTACTAAGTCGTTATCACGAGTTAGCTAAGCTGTGATCACGAGTTAGCTAAGTTGTGATCACGAGTTTCTAAGTTGTGATCACAAGTTACTAAGTCGTGATCACAAGTTAGCTAAGTCGTGATCACGAGTTAGCTAAGTCGTGATCACAAGTTACTAAGTCGTGATCACAACTTAAAAAAAAACTCCACCTGACACTAACGGGCTTCCGTACTTTTGTCACCATAAATGCATGGTTTAAATGAGATTGACTGATTTACATGTCATTTGTTGTTGAATAAACATATGTTTGTATGTTTTGTCATTGTATTTGCTTGGCCCTATGGGCGTAAATTTGCAAATAAATAAATTAAATTAATAGAAGGAATCAATACAAATGTACATGGCAAGAAGTCCCCGCTTTATAGCTGCTCTATATCTTAAATTGCTGTTACCGTAAGGCCCTCAATAATTAGCAATCAGCTTATATATCCCAGATCAGATTAATAAAGATGGCTCTTGGTAGTATTCATCGCTGTGTTCAGTTGTTAGCCAGACTTTGGAATACATACAATCTGAAATTGTCAAAATACATAGTCATACTAAAATAGAACACCGGATAAGCCATCCTCATCATTTCCTTTATTTGTGTAAAAAACGCGATTAGAAGATATATGTACAGTTGTGACGCATTCTATTAAGCAGACCATCATTCAATATTTTAACTTTCTTTTTTGTAGAAAATAAAGATGGCATCTTTCATGGATGTGCTGACGTTTCTGTTGTTTGGAATAGAGTCGTTCCACTTCATTGGACATACGTTAATAATGTGCAGAGTTCGTCAACTTCCGAGGAAAGACTTCGTTAGAATGCGATTTTATTTTATTATAGACCCTATTTCAGTATTCTTGTCATCTTTTGTTGTTCTGAGACAGCTCCAATGGTTATCAGCGATACAGTTTGTACAACACTTGTATTATTTTCTACTGTGGGAAAAAACGGACATTGCTAAAAAGGTATGGTTATTTACAATACATCCTCGACACAGAAAAGTGCCGGAATTTCAAGAATGCACAATAATAATGTTCAGAGACATATAAACTACAATATATATGAGGTGACACAGTTCAAACCAGCATTGTATCCTTCTGAGCATCGTAACTATGCGTCGCTGAGAAAGTTCAGAGCTTGCATTTTCACAAATATGTTTTTTTATCAGATTTGCTGCTCGAAACTTTCCAGCCTCCTACAAATGTTACATATTCTTTAGATTTTAGGAAGGTCGGTAAATCTAGATTTGTTTGCAAAAAATTTTCGCCGATTTTGTTTGCATTAAAAACCTATATATTTTATTTTCATTCATAATTGGTTAAGACATGTATACGAATGGTTTAATACGTTATAAATTTATTATTGGAGGTCAATAAGCTTAAACTCTTTTGTGCATTAATTTGAAGCAAAAAAATTGAATTTGAACTTAACAAGGCACCAATAAACGCAACATTAGATTTCTTTCCAGACCTGCAAAAACGATTGAGTTGGCCTGGATAGATCTTTTCAATACAATGTTTGCGATCCATAAACAAATTGATTGCAAATTGAATTTAGGAAGATTGTGACAAAATGTGACTAAATTCTAATTTATTTTTCAGATCGTCAGTTGGAGTTCCTTGGACTGGACAAGAAGCAGTTTTTACAAACAGTGGCATTTGGATAATATTCTGGGAACATTATTTGACATTATAGTACATTTTACAATGGTGTGTCTCCTGAGTCAACGTCTATCAACTGTGCAGATTTTAATGTCCCTCCTGATAGCACAGTCGTTACTGATGTATGTTTTAAACACACCTAGATATGCATGGAGCAGTCCTTGGTCAACACCACAGTGGATAGAAAAGCGTATAAAACCCTTGAAATCTTACTATTCGTAAATTACGTGGCTTTAATATTGTACGGCAAACAAAATCAACCATTATGCAGAGAAACCCGGTTTTCCTCAACATTGCTGTTTTTGTTTGGAAACTCAGGTTTCCTAGACTTAATTCGAGTTTCCTACAGCAGATGTGATTTTTTACTCAGAAATACATACAAGGCTCAAGATCCAATGAGTTAATCAAGCTAAACCCAAGTTTCCTCCAGCATATTAGGGCTTACCTCTGAAAAACTCGCATGATTTGCTGGAGGAAATTCGGATTAGCCCAGGAAACCTCACGGGTTTTTTCAACATTGCTGTCAGGAAACCCTTTGTTTCCTGACATGTAAACCGGGTTTCCTGAACTTAAACTCGAGTTTCCTACGGTAAATGGAAGTTTTGTCTTAGAAATACATACAAGGTTCAGGATCTATTGAGTTAAAGAAGCTAAACCCAGTTTCCCTCTGAAAATTAGCATTTGTTGGGTTTACCCAATGAAACCTAGATTCCCTGACAGCAAATCAGTTTTTTTGTCTGAGCAATACTGGGTTTCTCTGCATTTTTTTTGTGATTTGCATTTGCCATAATGATAAACGTTACATTGAATACCACAATAGATTGACTGTATGACGATATTTATGATTATTTGTTAATTCTTCGTTGGTTTTTTTATTGTTCATTGTTGGCAGTGATTGTTCTTCGTACTTTATTTATCTTTTTACATACTATAAATGTCTTATGACGAAAATTTTGCATGTATATATGATTACATTTTTTAGTCTTTCATTTATGTCTTTATGATTTGTTGATGATATATATTTTATTAGAATTGTTTGATTCTTAAAATCGTTATATGATGACCACATGATGAGAATCACAGAGTTAGAAATAACACTTGATTTCTGAATTCTCTCCCCTCGTTGACAAGTTCTAACACTTGATTTCTGAATCCTCTCCCCTCGTTGACAAGTTCTAAAAACGTGTATTTCCTCATTTTTTTTGCCCGACTACAAAAAAAAAGAGATTCCGCAGGCTCCATCCTCAAGCTCAGAACATGTGTTTCCTGAACTGAGTGTGTCGGACATGGTTAATTGAGACCAGGAAACATGACTAGTAAAAATACAGCGACAACTTCTCGACTTCATTTGTGTTGTTTCACTGGGTCACACATGTGATATTTTATAAATATTTAAAGAAAAAAACAATATTTCAAAATGTTGAAAATTTTCCGAGAGGCGATTCACCCATGGATTTGCCACCTAGCATTAAAACAAAGTTTTCCTCGCAAAGTATAAGGGAATTAAAGTGTTCAAATGGCTTTTTTTCACACACACACACACATACACAAATACATTCATAAGATGTTTTCGGTTTTGAATTACAACAGATTATAATTCTATCTTTTTGAGATACTTTATCCACGGCCATCCTTGTCAAATATTCATAGAGAAATACATAAGTTTTATTTCATTTTTGTTTCTATAATTATGTTTTACTTTCAGTTTAGTTTAATTAAATGTTTTATTTGTATACCATGGAATTACTCTTAATAAATTTTTTCTTAAATATTCTTTATGCAAGATGTCTAGATTTCATTCAAAGCCAGTGTCGTACCTTTTAACACATAAATATGCCATAGATATGCACGTGCAGCATGGAACACATTGGACAGAAAAACGTATAAACTCCTTGGGCAGTATAATTGTATTGTTCGTAAATATGAACACAATGATTGAGAATCCAGCATAAATATTTTTTCTTCATCTGATTCAAGAGGGATGTTTGGAGTTTTTGTCGACGTTAGATGTTTTCTTTAAATCTTTGTACGTATTAGAGACTGCTATTATGAATGTTAATAGTAAAGTTTTTTTCCTTCCCGACGTAGTTCTTTCTGTTGCATCCGAGTTTTCGTCGGTGACCAAAAACAAGACAACTGAGAATTTAACAAAATTATACAAACTCAGAAGTCAATGGACCTTACAAAATTCAAACTTGACAAGTTTAGATTCAATGATATACCACAAGGACGTGTACTTCCTTGTATACCTCCACCTTTTCAGAAAATATACTTAATGTTGAAATATCTCCCCTTCAAAATTTTGAGCAGCAACCATCTTTGCTTCACGTACAAGTTCAAGTGGTATACTTCATTTGTTTAACATTTCATCAAAATCCAAGAACCCGTTTTGGAGGACATGCGCTGACAAGAATGATCCCCTTTTCTGAAAATATCCAAAGACGAATTATCTCACCTTCAAAGTATCTTGTAGCAACCCTACTACTTCACGCTTATCTTCAGGTGGAAAACTACCACAGAGTAACATTTCTTTAAAATCCAAAAAATTAAGAGGACATGTGTGTTGAAAATCATCTTTTCCCCTCAAGTTTTCCAGAAGATATTCAAAGACGAATTATATCTCCTTAAAAATTTTTGGCAGCAGATTCCATACTACTTAATGCACAACATTAGGTGGTATTCTACAACTGTGTAACATTTATGCAGCCGTTTTAGAGGACATTCACTGACAAGGTCCCCCTTTTTCCAGAAAATATTCAAAGAGAAATTATCTCCCTTTAAAAATTTCGGATATTAACAACCATATCACCTAATGCACATCTTCATGTAGAATACTATAACTGTATTACATTTCATCAAAATTCAAGCAGTCATTAAAGATGACATGCACTGTCATGGAATCCCAAGTTTTGCTTATGAAAAGGACAATGTGGAATAAATGCATGCAATGGAGATATCATGTGAAAATTCACAAATTGGACTTCGCTGGTGAATTTTTCCCATTTTGAATAAAGGTGCAAAAGCGGTAACATGATTTATTGCAAGATAAATACCCGTTATATTATATTACCTGGTCTAGCCTCTTGTAGTAATTGTCACAACTAGAAACCAACCATCTATCTGCTAGGCAATTTCTGCGAATTAAGACGTGTGCATCAATTCCGAGCTGTCGAGTTTTTATGGAATTCAATGAATTAAGTATCATAAAACGGGTAATTTGCATTGAATTTTCAGTATTTGACTTACAGAATAAAATGTGTTGTCTGCCAGAACCAGTTATGCTCAGAGCGCACTGTGTCTGAGCAAGGATTATAGATATCATTACCAAATACAAGTCGGTTCACTTCATTTTCCCATGTAAGTTGAAGTTGTGGCCAACTCTGTCAAATCTGTCGTGCTCATGCGAAAAGGGTTTCATAATGAAAGATATCACAAAAGGACAGCAACGGATATAGTAGGTAGACAGGTGAAATGAACATTTTATACCTGTATTATAGATTTTTAATAAGCTGTTTGAATTCTATCACACGTGAGATAGATCACATGATTATTTATCAATATAGTGTATTTACAATTATATCAGTAAAATGTGGCTAGATCTGTTTATATATACTATGTAAGTATTCAGTGTTTTCAGTATTCTTTACTTTCTTTTCTTTTGTACTCTGAAGAAGCAAACACCACATTGAGAATCTATGCAGCCATATTGCACGATATCATCACAACCCCCTTATATACGATTTTTCTTCTTTCTACGTGCTTCGTTTGTTTTTGGATGCTTATGTCACAAAAAGCCATTCACATCGTATAACCAGATACACTAAAACCCGTCTGGAATGATATAAAACGAAACTTTTCAAAATTTCAAAAGAAAATTACATATCGAAAATAGTATGAATACGCCGGGCCCTGATGCATCATTCCTTTCAGTGAAATTTGAATGAGTTTTGTCGGATTTATATATCATACGGATTTTGAAATAGTGTGTAATATGACCGCGGCGTGTATGCGGATCGAAAATATTTGATTAGAAAGATGTCTGTAATGTTCTAGAGCGCCTGATCTTCATTCTCTTTTTTATGGTTTATATGTCATCCGTTCTGTGTTCTGCTGATCTTTCTACAAACGTCACTAAGTGGTGACTTTGATCTACATCCGAAGGGATCCCCAAAAGAGACGGCAAATGCAAAATAACAACACAAAAACACAACCTCAACTGAAAATGTACACTGGCCGAAATGATATTTACTGTTGGAGACAAATCAAAGATTGTGATAAGTTTAAGACTGGTTATAGGGTTAAAATCACACCAAGCTCTGGAGATAGTTGTTTATGTAACGGTACTAAGTGTTAGACTAAGTAAATGATTAGATTCGCTACGATGAAGGTTAGTGTTGATATGAGGTTTGAAAGAACTAATTGGCAATAACAAGTTGCGACGTACCCTTTCTTCCATCACCATTATCTTTTTTCACGACAAAAACGGGAATGTCTTCATCTCGCTGTTCTAACACAATTTAATGATTCGTTTTTTTTTCCAGCTGTCTGTCCTCAAAAACTTAAATCTTAACAAGGACTATATCACCCTGATGTTACTAGAGGGACCCTCCATTTTTTTCGTCGTAATATTTCTTCATTTGAGACTGATTTTTCGGCCGATTTCCTTGCAATTTCATACAAATTTCGTAGTCTTTTCCGTAGTTCCACCAAATACTCTGTTGTGTTCTTTTGGCCAGTGGAAATCTCAATTCCAAATAAGGTGTCGATAGTAGGTCGAGGCCCACGTCGAAGCATTAATAAAAATAGTGAAAATCACGGAGTCGAGCAGGATTGCACAATGACTATACGCATACACAATTGGAACACGGAATGTTTCCAATTACTCCTCTGCATGTTCTGAAGTGTTCCTGACATGTTTAGTAGAGTTCTGTCAAACCGTTCGCATTGTCCATCCTCCATAGGATGGCCAACTGGTCATCTTTGACTTCTTTATTCATTTATTGACAAAGTTCTTTTAGAAATCAACTTTCAATATTCCCTCCTTGATACCAGTGCATTTTCTGAGGAAGACTGTAATGCACCACATAGTCGTTTATGAAGGATTCTGCTGTTGTTCTTGCCGAAACATTCTTGGTTGTTATATCTCATGCTTAACGGACAATACCATCTGTTGTCACTTATATGTAATGATATCCCCCTTTTAATGGTTCTATGTCAAGAAGTCCATTCAAACTAATATATGTGCATGATTCAAAAAATATTTGCTTTTCATCAATGATGTCGTTCTGTCTCGTCTTCGATGTCCCATTCGGGAATCTCCATCTGAAAAGAAAACAAGTCAAGTTGTTCCTTATAATCCCCGTCAACTTTTGTCCTTTGGAACAAGTATCATCTTTCAACATCGAACTGTTGTGGCTGGAATGAAACAGTCAGTGCATTTGTATTGCCGGAACACCTTAAGCAGAATCTTATTTTTGCTGACTGACGGTATCTACTTAAAACCTTGTCACTGGACCCGAAGCACCGGCTTGTTTCAACTGAACCAAACATTCATTATAGCGTTTATGCTAAATAAAACTGCAAAAGGCCTTGGCAGATGTTACAGGTATGGTACCGATCTCCTGTAGGTGACTTAATTGTTCATCTGGTATGACATTCTGATAAAGCAAAGCTTGAACTCGTGATAAAGCATCCACATCGGCATTAATTTTTGCCTGACCGATACTAAATGCAAAAATCGAATGCTGATGGTGCAGCTTTTCTAGCTGTCCGGCAACATCCAAGTTAACTGAAGGCAAAACATATGTGAGCAGTTCATTGTCTCTGAGTACACTTTACTACAAAGAAATAATCGCGAAATTTGTTGCAAACAGCCTAATACAATGCAAGAAACTCCACTTGTGCACTAGGTAGTTCTTTCTGACTTGGAAAGACCACGACTCGGTACAGCACATCACCAAATTAATTCTGACAAGCGTCTATTGGGAGTTCAAACTGTTTCTAGTAATCTTGGAATCCTATAATTGGCGGAGTGGATAGACGGTTCTTGTGTTCTTAAAACACGTCATCATATTGTTTGTAGAAGTGCCAAGGCTTTACTGCAGTCTTCTTTTTCTTTCCTTCCTTGTTGGACGTTGATGACTTATGTCTGATAGTTATCTGGCTTTCTTGGAGAAGTCACGGATAAACTTTATGTTTTATCCCAGGCAACCTTAAAAATTGGCTTACTTCATCTCGATTTGTCAGTTTGGGCCAGTTTATCACGTTTTCTTCGTTCCCTGTGTCGGGTTCAATGCAATAAGTCGAGAGGTTTTGCATTCATTGTCTAAGAAAAGATGATCAGGTGATCCAAATAGATGAAACACATTTGAGTGTGCAAACCCCTTAAGCATTCACCAATCATCCGATTGTATGTCTCTGGTAAGTTACCCAATCAAAAAGGTAAAAGATTGCAGTCGAAGAAACCAAGAAGCCTTACAAGTAAAGTTGTTCTCTCCCTGTGCTCCTTCAAAACTCCCATCTGATGGTATCCACTCTTCGGGTCCAGAACCATGAAATAAGAAGTCCAATATTTCAACAGTGTATTTGAGTCTAAGATAGACCTCTTATTCATTTGGCGATATTCAACGCACATCCTTAGACTGCCATTTTTTCATCACCAACAGCATATTCGATCGAAGGCTACGGTGTATGAGATCGTCGAATAATTGGTCAGTTGACAATAGCTGGTATATATAAGAGGATTGATTACTTCCTCAATACTTCCTCAATCCCCGAAGGAGGAATTTTGCGATGTTCTTGCTGAAGTGGTCGATCATCTGTTAAGGTTATTCTGTGTGGTACTACTGAGGTATCACCAATATCAATATCCTTGTAGAAACTGTCTCTAAATGTGTTCAAAAGATCTTTTCCTAGCTCTTTATGGTTCATCGTCATCTGGTTTGTCAGTACGAAGTTTGACTTTGTCGGTATCTCCTTCATGTTAACTGGTTGCAGTTCTAAGTATTACTGTTACAGTTTTAGCGGGAATTTTAGATATGCGGACTTACCAATATAGGCTCTTGTAGTAAGATTTTGTTTAAACTTTAAAATTAGGGAGTATTCCCCTCGTGCAAAGCTCTGTCCTTAGCTGATTTTGGCTTTAAATTTAGATCCCTTTAATTATTTGTACTCCTTAAGTTTTTATGCGTCTTTCGATTCTGGGTTTCCAATGTTCTGATTTTATCTGCACTGAATAGACATAAAGTGTCGAAATGGCCATATGCAGAAAGTAAATTTACTGTTACTTCGGTATTTGTTAGGATGCAATGTCTAGACCATCAGATATGGCTGACTTTCTAGTGGAGTGAAGTAAAGTACTGAATGGTAGGTACTGCAGTTGTTTGTCTAAGACGTTTTTCCGAGTTTGGTGGACCGATGGTGACTGGCTTCCTCTCAGTTGATCTCATTACAGCCAAACGATTTTGCTTCTTCTTAAACTCTGTGTTCATCAATGTTAAATATAATTATAATGCAAGGTACTATTGTTTGTACAAGTGTGCAATGATTGCACTTAGAATATTAGCTCCTTAAAAGAGTGGCACTGCTGTGTTGTACTCACTTTCTGGAACTACTAAGAGAGGTCCTGGGTACTGTTTTTTGAGTTGTCCAGAGGATTCACTCACTGCTGACACCGTAGTCTATCCTTTATCCAACAAAGCCCCGTACAGCCACGGTCTCTTATTCATTGAAGAAAATAGTCATTTTATTACCTAATTCGGTTAATCAGTGTTCTTTTGTTTTCGAGTTGTTGTTCCTCGAATGATATTTGCTGATAAGTAAAGCTTCCTTGAACTTTTCATGAACTATCTAGTCTCATTCGGCATCCTCGGCAAAATTACCAGGTTGCCAACATATTCATCAAGTCAATACTTATGATGCAATTATCATTGGCTTCGATCAGAATGTCGATAGACTACAAATTCATATACACATTACATATGTATAGTACCGACAGAATCGGCTTTCGTTTTTGCATAATTGTTTAGTGCGTATTAACATGCACTTGTAACCATTATTGCCTCCCATCCGAAGCTATAAGGCATAAAGACCGCGAATCTGCTCGAAAATTACGTTAGGATTAATAGGAAATTTCGCTAACCTCATTGGTGATGTCACAAAATCTAATTTACATATGCAAAAAAAAATTCTTCACTGACACCACCACGGTGTATGAGATCGTCGAATTATTTGCCAGTTGACAATAACTGGTATACATGAGAGGATTTCTTACTTTCTCAGTCCTCGAAGGTGGAATTTGCGATGTCGTTGCTTAAATGGTCGATCATCTGTTAAGTCCTCCTCCTCCACCACCACCACAATAGCCTACCACCGCCACCGCCGCCGCTGAATAGTGAAATGAGCACACGAGCACTGACAGAAACGTACTCGCGAGTCTTATTAAATACTGGTGAACATAAATATAACTAGCACAAACATCAATAGATCACGAGTTATTTCGCCTAAGTCTCGGGTGACATCAAATGCAGGAAAAATACTAGCAATAGTTATCTCCCTTAACGAACGCGGACCTGAAGGACACCCACAGAAATACAATGACAACTGCCGAAAACATCCGAACGACCACGCCCGAGTCGCCCGAAAATACCCGTCTTCCGGTTAACAACTGGGAAAATTCCCTACTTCCGGTCGCGCATACGTCATTTTAAGAGGTCATACAACACCCCTATCCCTACGGGTTCACGTCTTGTTCCAACATGTCATTTACGGTTGAAATGGTCGAATATGGTCTCAAATAAGGACACTTCCGGCTGCGCATGCAACCAAATCCCCTTAACTTCCGGTCATGTGACTTCCGTTTCCGATCACGTGACTTCCAGTGACGTCACTTCTGATCTACTCACTTCCAGTGACATCACTACCGGCACCCCATGGCACCACCTACGCAAATGCGCGGTGAACTGAGCTCATATACTACTTGTGTTCTTTACAATGCTTTCTTCATTCAGTTTAGTATCAATTCAAAATCGTAGATTTAATTTATTTCATATTAGGCACGGACCATTTGATTTTCAGGGGGTGGCTGGTATTTTTACCCCAGCCGGGATTATTTTTTCCCATATTAGGAAATTTCGTTGAGCCAGGATATCTTTTTCTGATAGACATGCAGGATCCGGGCCAGATTATTTTTTTCAATCAAGATCTACCTCATGTGAAAACAACCAGGTATGGTTTAAACTCTGTGCGGTATGCTGTTGCTAAGATGTGGAATGAATTACCTGGGAGTTTAAGGGAAGAAATGACATTAAACCAATTTAAAAGTCTTATAAACAAATGGGGAGGGCAGGGTTGTTCATGTTCTTTTTGTAAATAAAAGAAGAAGGAATTATGATATATAGGCAGCCTACCTGGCTGTGTTTTTGTTTTTGTTTTTTTTGTTTTGTTTTGTTTTTTTTTTTTTTTTTTTTTGTACATGTACTCGTTGCTTTTTGTTTGCATTTGTATGCTTGGTTCTGCTTTAAATTTTGTTTGGTGTTCATCTAGATTTGTATAAGGCCTAAATGATAAATGACAATTTTCAAAAATTTAATTTTTCCTGAATTTTTTTTAAATTTTTATATGTTATTTTGAAGTACTTTTAACTATTTTGTTTCTTATCATATCTCATCTAAATTATAGTGCTTAAACTAATAGCTTATTTTTGTGTACAGCTTATTTTTGTGCTTGCTTGCTTTTAGTGTTTGTGATGTCATATAGTTTTTATTGTATGGTAACATTACTGCTTGCATGTTGTATGTGTCTTAATATTTGTGTATTTTGTCTTATGTATGTATGTGTCGGGTTTAAAAGCTCTTTAGAGCTTATGTTATATGTTATATGTTTTACCGACTTTAAATAAATTTTACTTGACTTGACTTGAAGATGCTGGTTAGAGAATTTTTTTGGGCAAAAATCGGGGCCAGAAATTAAAAAAAAAAATACCCCCCTGAAACACAGGCGTTCGTTTCTGTCAATGGGGAGAACGACTATCCAGGTTACTATCCAACTCCGTGTTGGATAGTAACCCCCCAGTTCTCCCCATTGACAGAAACGAACGCCTGTGGAAATGATAAAATAAAATAACATAAAAACCTAAGAAAGCTTTAGATTGTTACGATTACGAATCTTAAAAAAATCATTTAAAAATTTATGACATTTCAACCTTTCAAATTCGTGTATTTCCAAATTTTTCAAGCGAAACACCCGCAATACACATCTTGCAAAAATGTGTATTCTGACGTTGTTTGATATGCCACTTTGCCATTCTCGCCTATTTTCCATTTTCTATTAAAATTCTTTTTGAGAATTCGCCCATTTTCCATTTTCTATTAAAATTATTTTTGAGATTATGTATTTGAATTAATTATATTTTAAGGCAGGTAAACCTCGCAAATCACAAATGTTTTTTCACGTAATTTTCCCCCGAAAGTTCATTTCATTTCTTTGTAATAATTTTTTTTTTTAACAAACTTGTTATTTAAACAGTTTTGTTTAAAAACTTGTTGATTTTTTACACATTCAGTTAGATTAAAGAGTAACTTGCATATTTCAAAGGATATACAGGTACCTGTGTATATTGGGACAATGAAGAGTATATTCACAAGAAAGGTTGACAACTTGTTTATTCGGATAGTAACACCTGGCATTATACTTACCATTTCAGGTTTTGTGTTTACTCTGTGAAATATCAATATTTTAATGTGCTATGAGATTTACTTGCACTGAAGCATATTTCTCTGGATATTCCTATCAATTTTATAAAAAAAAAATACACAAAAAATACCAAAGCTCAATTTAAACTTTTAAAAATATACATGTCTTAAAATAAATATAAAAAAAAACAAAAACAAAAAAAGCAAAAAAAAACAAAAACAAAAAAAAAACTAGGAAATGTTTCTTTTTTTTCAATAATTTATCAGTATGTACTGTCTGTGGTACCCGTCTACCCCTTAATGGCGGATCCATCAAAATCAGGGGAGATAACCAAAATTTACTAATTTCTGAAAACGTCTATAAAAACGACGGAACACAAATTCCGTGATTGACTCTAAAATTATCTTTCTTATCTTTCTTATTATCTCCCTTGATTTTTTTAGGGAAAGCCACTACTCGTGAATGTGTCCCATAGGTGCCCCAACAGGGCCTATGGAGAACATTCACGAGCGTGCATGTACGAGCATACCGGAAGTTTACCACTGTACCTGTGCTATTTATAAATATAAATGAATCCAAATCGAAAGTAGTTTCTTATTAGTGCAATGAACACCACTGCCATTAATTTGACGAATTAAATAGTAATAAATATTTACATACGATAAAATGAAGTGATTTATATAATTATTTCGTATTTTTATGAGTATCATCATTATTGCAGACATTGTACATACTTAAAATGAATAAAAATAAACAATTTTAATTAATTTCAATATGAAGGAGGAGATTGATTTGTGCTATTGCATAATATTTCACTTCTTTTCTGTATTTTGGTAAATATCTAAGTTCTGGAGCATAACTCTCATGGAAAAAGGACGATATGAACATTTGCAATTTTTATAAAAAGTTTTATAAGATATGTTCCAGAGGAGTTGTGTTGACAATAATGTCTAAAGCTAATTTAAGGCGAAATGTACATAATTAACTACTCCAACGATTTTTTTTTAATTTCGTATGCAAATAGTACTTTGCAATATAACACAGAAAATCGA
>MJUU01068649.1:88641-102221 GCA_002080025.1 Modiolus philippinarum | reverse complement strand
AGTTTGTGCTTCTCCGCGTAAACAAATAACTAACTGACAAGCCATGTCAGATACAGACCAATTGTTCCATCGACTAACTGCCTCAAACTGGACAAAATAGTCTTCAACATCGCAACTAACACCATCAAAAGTACAAGGTTTTTGTTCAAACCTAATCATCCTAATCAAGAATAATGACAACAAGAACAAAAAATAACAATGATCAAACAAAAATTCAAACCAATACTGAGGGAACAGGTATCCTGGTCACGGCACCATTTTGTAACAGGAAGGGGTCAGTGATCGACCAGATTTGACCTCCTGGGCAGTGTAGTGGCAGATACTTCGCCCCTGATTCGTATGCAGGATACCTGATATCAGTATATGGCTGAACATAACGATTCAAACATTTCGAATACTTTATTTACAAATGTACAACAGTTCAACATCAACAAGAATCAAGATGAATTCCAAATAGAAAAGCAACTTTGAAACAAAAAGAAAGCATTTCAAACTTGGCCAAAAGAATATTTCGCGTTGTGTTTTAAGACTTTAGAAAGTATCCAAATCATATTGCCAAAATGTGTAATGCCAAAAGAACTCGAGGTTGAAAGACTGGCTTTCATGCGAGTGGCAGTCTAATTCAGACTGCTTTTTTAGAACGTGTATAAGCCAAAAGTTGCTCGAGGTTGAAAGACTAACTTTCATGCGAGCTGCAATCTAATTCAGATTGCTTTTTGATGTGGAGTAAGAATACTCCACCCACTACTCAAGAATGATAGTCGAACATATCTATATGTCTTCGTTAAAATTACTTCAGAAAAGTAAGGAAAGAAATCTAAATTTTCAAAGTAAAGACAAAAGGTGAATAAAATCAAATATTAAACAAAATAAATATGAAATAAACACATTTACTGTCAATTATAATAAGTCCTATTGATTTAAATTATAAAACGAATGTTCTAAAATTCATAAACACTAAAAGTCCGATTTCATCAAGGGACATAATCAGTCACATCCATTACACTTTAAAATATAAAATAGACAATAAATGTAGCGCATCTCCGAAACAAACTTGTATAATACCATGAAATATTTCATTCAATTTCATTACTTACGTCGCAAACAACTGTCTTTTTACACAAATATCATGAAAACTTTATATCGAAAATTTGCTCTCGCTTTATAGGAAACCGTTACGGTTGCGTAAGCAGCTCAATAGAAGAAGTCTAAGAAATCGAGCCAGTTCCATGGTCGGAATACCATTCGTCGATTAATAATGGATCCAATGTCAATATTAGCATTTCCTCGTTGCTACCACTTTTCAAGAACAAGCTCATCACTGGCCACAATCAAGCATTTAATAGATCAAGTGTAGAACAAAACATCGCTTCTAAATTCAAGACAGATGGAAAAAAGAAGGGAAACGGGGAATGTGTCAAAGAGACAACGACCCAAAGGGGAGTAATAACAACTCGAAGCCACCATAAGATCTTCAATGAACGGTGAGAAAATGGTGAGATGCCTGTTATGGCTTGTGACATGCCTTTGTTCGTTCTAGCCTAGAAGATACAGTGGCAATGGCAAGAAACATTGAGAAGATAAGTTTCTGTGATGTTTGTTGGCTTACACATCGAAAGGCCATGATGGCCATACTAAACTATTACGGACTTTTTAAGGAAATGTAACTCTGTCAGTAAGATGCGAACTGGTTAACGTGAATTGTACTGGTACCTGTGTATTATTTAACGAGTAAACGATAGTGATTGTCATNCTTTCTTGTTTGCTTATATTTTTATTTTCTGGCGTAAATCGAGACAGGAATAAAAGAAAGTGCGTTCAGAGCACAAAACTGCTGGAAACAAGATATGAATATATTCGTTTTATGTACTAAAAAATAAATGTCCTAAATGTTGCCAACGTTATTGATTTCTGTCTTAAAAACGTTTGCAACACTCAAACTTTGATGTAGAATTTTGTGAACCCCTGAAATATAACTTGCTGAAAAAGAGTAGGTTGATATTGTGATTTTGATGTATTTTGGTTTAGGCACTATTACGGACTTTTTAAGGAAATGTAACTCTGTCAGTAAGATGCGAACTGGTTAACGTGAATTGTACTGGTACCTGTGTATTATTTAACGAGTAAACGATAGTGATTGTCATGGTATATTATATCATTTATATATTTTGAAAACATTTTTAAACGTTACCTTAGGTTAAAAAAATGTAACAAATAAAAAAAATCGTCTATATAAAGCATTATTATACAATGATAATTGGGACTACATGTAACAAAAATAAGCGAATGCTTCAAACAAGGACTTGTATACGTACTTATCTCAAAATGCAGTTGACTACACAACACACAAATTTGTTACACACGTGATGCATACTCCACCATCAGGTCATTTCTTACCTAATTTAGCCACAGGTATCACAGGTGAAAATTGTTTATTGCCACATCAGGGATGGCTGTCAAAGGGTCATAAAATAATTGAACCATAAACTGTCTGCTCTATTCAAAATCGATTTTTTTTTAGATTTTTTTTTGTAATTTAAACAACAATAAATTGTTCATTTTTAAAAGTAGTTATTTTAAAATATTGACAAATAAAATAATATGAATTACAATTAATGTTGTTCGGTCATCACAATCTAGCTGTCGCCATATTGCCTGTTGTCTGGTGTAGAATCAGTGAAAATGGACGATTTTCAAATCGATTTTGACGAGATAAGATCTTTATCTTAAGTGAAAAAAATTACACCGACGGATAGCCTATTTTATCTATTTTCACCACATAGTTGTACAAATTAGAAAAATGTATTAGTTCTCTCGCAATTTAGTTCTAAAAAGGGAATACTTCACAGAAAATACGATATTTACAATGCCTTAAATAGGGAATACTTGTGAAAATATTTGAAATTTTAGAATCAATTTTGACGAGACTAAACATCTTCCGATTCTTATAAAAATTATACCAAAAGAAAGAGAAATTTATGTAGAATAAGCACATAGTTGTACATTTTAAAGAACGCAATTCTAAATCATGGTATTTTCTATATTTTACAATCTATCGTTATATTTCTATGTACAAAATAAGACAATCCACAGGTAGCCACTTTAGTCACGTGACTGGTCGAGTTTTTCTGAAATATAAACTTAAGGATCCAAAATATGCGAATCTTGTGTCCACCATTTTAAATTGAATTTTTTTCACTAGATAAAACTACAGAAGTGTGTTGCATTTGATGTTTTAATTTTTCTTATATGCATACTTTTCAAACTTCCTTTCACCAAATAGCTGCACACAAGTGCACTCTAAGAAATTCAAAAAATTTGAAGCCCCATATCAAAGTGAAAATGTTGGTGCCTGTCATTAAGTGTTTCTAACTTATTATTTTTTTGGACAAATTTATTTATTTTTATTTAAATTAAGCACTAGTTGTTATAAAGTATCATAAAATAGCCATTTTGGGGAGGTTATTTCTTGTTGAAAATTCTATTATCAATGGTAGCTTTATTTATTTTCACCTGAATGTAAAATCTCAAAATTTCAGTCTTCTAATTGACAGAGAACTTAGGCTGTTATAGATGTGTATTTTAAGTTATTTTAGGAAGGTCATAGACAAAGAAATGGAAATCACAATTTTTTTTTAATTTCATACAATAAAAATTTACCCCTTGCTTATACTTATTGCATTCATCCCCTACTAAAAGTCAAGATCATATTCCGGAATATTTTTGAAAGTTATTGATAATTAGCATAAGATGAAGGGAGGACTTGCGTTTTTAAAGTCTGGTCAAAACGGTAGTTCATGACTAGAACTACTGAGCCAATGCACTGCATTGGCGGGTCCAGAGGTGGGGGGTCCGAGGGTTGGAACCCCCCATTTTTTCTGGACAATCATGTATTTTTTAATGAATATCCTGATTTTTTCATTAAGAAATACCCCCAAAATTTTCGCGAAGTTTTCTTTCATCTCCAATTGGACCCCCCCCTTTTTTTCTAATTGGCTGGATCCGTGCCTGCACTGAAAAGTCCAAATACTTGAATTTTTAAATGGCCACTTCGACAGCATATGTCTCTAAATGGAGATAATTCCAAACTTTTGGAAGACCATAAAATAAAATTTTGTAACATCTGATAGAGAGCAAATATAGAAAAGATCTAAATGAAGAGCCCAAATCAACTAAGTATAGAGCTATGCACGAGATAGATACTCTTAAGTTAAATTTAGATATTGCAAGTTTCCAAATAAAATCGAAGTACTGTCCACTGGGATGATGTTTCATTGTATTTAAAAGTACCAAAGGTATTGCTAATTAAACTAGTCTGACTTAACTTAGGTGTATTAATTTTCCAACTATTCACACTCCTATTGGTTAGTTTTGTCCTGTTTTTGTTCCTTTTTTTTTATTCATCTGAATTGTCGTGTTTTTATTTTTGTTTTACCTCGCTGGTGCATTTGTATCGGTTTTTCTGATACGTCGTGAATTTCAATTCAAAAGTTATGTGAAATCCACGAAATTTATTTTAGGTTTGAAAATGTTTTAGAAAGACAGTATGTCGTGACAATATAGCCCTGACCGTATTTTCCATACTTATTGAGATTTTTCATCAGAATGAATCAGGAAGTAAAATATTATTTTAAAATATGTCAGTAAGTGAAAATTGATTGTTCTCTAATCAACGCCTTCTCATGGGCTTAGAGATAAAACATGCGATTTTAAAACCACTGGGGTCGAAGTGCGTATCGAGAATTTCCTTATTTGCGTGAATGACATTTAATTTTTATAGATGCGACCCGATTAAGTGCCTTATCGGCGTTAATGTACACCTTTTTGTAGTCAATTTGTTATTAAAGCCAACGAGGCACTTAATCGAGTCGCATCTATAGAAATTAAATGCCATTCACCTAAATAAGAAAATTCTCGATACGCACTTCGACCCCAGTGAAAACTGAAATTGAGAAATGTAATTACAACAAAGGAAGGACATTTCCAAAAAAAAAAAAAAATCAAAAATTGAAATTTAATCAGGAACACAGAAATTCAGAGATGGAACAAGTTCATGGCCTTTGTTGGAATTTGACGTTATAATGTCGCCTCTGGCGTTGACGGAACGAGCTATTTGTTCAAAATTACTGCAGTTTGCAAAACCACCCCTTTCCCGCAGCCCGTAAAATTTCATATTTTTAGATTTCAACAAAACTGGTTATAGTGTTCATTAATAAACTGAGACATCAGGTGGGACCCAGGTAATTTGAAATGGGGGTTCTGATCAGACGTATAAGAACATTTTGCTTGGCATAGCGAGGCGCGAAAAGTTTCTGGGATATATTTGTATTTCTTAGTAAAGCATCAGGATATTCAATAAAAATACATTATTGTCAAAGGGGGGGGGGGGGCCTTGGATCCGCCAATGCCATGGACAAGATGCAATAATCAAATTTAGCTAGATGTTACATGCCATCAAATATATCTTTTTTATTCTTTCTGTTTTCACATGTTTTAAGCCATGTTGTTTAAAGAAGTCTGAACAGAATCCGTTTATATTTGCCGCAGAACTGGATCATCGTAAAAAGGGTTTGGTTGCTTTCAAAATATTGTCCCTTATTTTCCAGAAAGCCCCGAAAACACATCAAATTTTGAGTTAAATTGTTAAAGAATATTACTTGCTAAACAGGAAGATTCTTTTTTGAGTCATAAAGGGAAGAGCTCAAGAACACCAAGAATAACATTATTAAACAAAGGTCTGTCCTTAGGCTGATTTTCGCTTGCCATGTTGATCATGTAAGGACCACCAAAGCACTATTGTGGCCAAATTTGGTTCCAATTGGCCCAGTAGTTTCAGAGGAGAAGAACTTGGAATTAGTTTCCGAATGGTCCAATGTTAAAACTATGTATTTCTTGGCTGCCATCTTGAATATAGCGCGGACTTGAAAAACGCTTTTTGGAGTGATGCACCCAAGGGGCTATTGTGGCCAAGTTTGGTTTCAATTGGCTCAGTAGTTTCAGATGACGGACGCAAAGTGATGGCAAAAGCTCACCTTGGCATTAGCCAGGTGAGATTAAAAAGACAAAATATCCAATTGCAGGAACGTACACATTGAATTTCTTTTTTGTTTTAAAAATCAGATATTTTTTCTGTGCCTGTTTTATACGAAAAAAGTAGACTTGTTTCAACACATTGACTGGTAAATTTCCGTGTTTCTTGTAGATACATATCTCAGCCTCAGTTTTATCTCTTTTTAAATTTACCCTGATCATTGATTATAGGGCTATCAAATCACTTACTGTCATATTGTAAAACAATATTTTTACTTCCTGAGGTATTCTTGTGGAAAATCTCAATTATTAAGGAAAATACGGTCAGGGCTACACTGTCAAGACATGCAATCTCTGTATCTCGTCGGATAAAACATATCATATCATATAATTTATCTTTAAACCTAAAATAAAGAAGTATGGCCATTAAGGCATGAATTTTGTTACTATATTGGGTCATTTTCAGAACATGCTCAAATAATGCCCCCCCNAAAAAAAAAAAAAACGTGTAAGGCGGTCTCCTGTATGTTTACTTCTAAGAAATAAGATTGATATATGCCATACTTGTATGTTTTCTTAGTTATTAGGAGTCGCACATGGCTGTAAATAGCCTTTTGTGTCGTTCATTTTAGCTATATTACAGTGTTTGAGAAGATAGTACTACTCAAAGGACACCGAGAACCAAAACCATATTTTGTTGAGAATGTATAAACATTGGCCCGTCAACATGACAGTTAGTTTATTTTGGTTCTGGAGGTCCTGTATAACAATTTTTAACAAAACCTAAAAAAAAAATTGTCAAAATCTGTCAAAACTGCATTCAAGTGGCAAGTTCAGTACGTGGCTGAATCTTTCATCCAAATGTATGAAAATGCATTTGAAGTGACTTTTTTCTGAAAGTGTATACAACAGAAGACCTGTTAAAGCAGTTTTCAAGAAGATTTCGTGGTTATGCAAAATTAGTATGCTGAATGAAATAAATTGACCATACCTCTTTGCAGATTTAACGTAATTTTTTGTTCCATTTTTTTTCAATCTACGACGCATCAGAAAATCGGATATCAATACACCAAAAATTACCGTCAGAAAGAGTAAATAACAAAAAACACGACAATTTAGATGCAATTTGATACAACGTTACAGAGATAGAACATATAGATTTTTTTATGACTTCCGGTTCCGACATAAACACGCTAGACAGGGACACTATTGTGTTTTTCAGCGTCTGCAGACCTAATTACAATTAGTTATTTGGTTTCCTGGTAAAAATAAGTATAGAAAACAATGCCTATGAACATTAACGACCCAGAAATCCAGACAATTCTTCAAAATGACATTGTCGAACAACATTACTCCGCGGATTGTCTCCCATCGAAAGTTATTGAACCAAGTACAGAAAAAGCCAATCACTGCTTGTTTGAGCAAATTAATTCGTCGATTTATGAAAAAAAGCTAGAATGATAGCTTTTCGAACCACACACAACAAAATTTAGACATAGATCAAAGTTTTAAACCTATATTTCTATATTTTTACGAAATCATGGGGAAGAAAAGCGATAAAATAGTCTCATGGGTAGATAAATCTCAAACCATTTCACCAGCTCAGACATTAAAATCTATAACTATTGACGTCAAAAACAATAAAGAGGAGAGGTTGTACAAATTGACATTCTTCATTAAATCTGGTCTAATACAGGCACAGGGAAATCGTCACCACAACTTTGAAAATATAGACTTTCCTATCCTCCTGTTACTTGCAAACTTGTTGTCCGGTCAATTATCGTCCTAGACTGAAGCCAGTTCTGCATGTATATATAAAGAAGACACTTAAGTTAAACAAATAAGTGTACAACCTGAGATTGACACAAATAATAATACTACAGCATGCAAAAATCATCTATATTCTACAACAGAAACACCTTCCTTTGTACATTCACCATGTCAGTGTGACTTAAATACAAACATGAATATTGAGAAGTCAGATCTATTGCGACTTGAAAAAGTTTTTTCAGACGCTATCTTAAATCTTGAAAAAAAGAAATTCTGACAATATAGTTAAAATAATACAGGCTCAGTCTGAAGTTAATTTTAAGCAAGTGCAAAAGTCAGACCACACAGACACTATATCAACTCTAGAGAAAACAATCCACAACTTAAAAGAAGAACACAAATCTCTCGAGTTCCAACTGATTCTTGAAAAGAGCAATTCCCTACTCAAAGAAGAACAACAAGAGCAGCTACTCAATAATGAGCATGAATTATTACATGATGCTAGGGAACAACACAAGGGCAGATACTCAATAATGAGCATGAATTATTACATGATGCTAGGGAACGACACAAGAGCAGCTACTCAATAATGAGCATGAATTATTACATGATGCTAGGGAACAACACAAGAGCAGGTACTCAATAATGAGCGTGAATTATTACATGATGCTAGGGAACGACACAAGAGCAGCTACTCAATAATGAGCGTGAATTATTACATGATGCTACGGAACAACACAAGAGCAGCTACTAAATGATGAGCGTGAATTATTACATGATGCTAGGGAACAACACAAGAGCAGCTACTAAATAATGAGCGTAAATTATTACATGGTGCTAGGGAACAAAACAAGAGCAGCTACTAAATAATGAGCGTGAATTATTACATGATGCTAGGGAACAACACAAGAGCAGCTACTAAATAATGAGCGTGAATTTTTACATGATGCTAGGGAACAACACAAAAATATATTGCAAACTTTAATAATGAACAAGAACGCTTAGAATTAAAATTGAGGGAAAAAACGAATGAATTGATAGTTTAACAGAGTCCGTAAAAGATTAATCAGCAAAGTTAAACACGTCAAGAGATGAGATTATTCAACTAGAGATGAATATGTCATCCATGCAACATGTTGATGCCAAGCCAGAAACGACCGTACAAAAACATCATACAAAAAACTACCAAGTGTACTTATTGTTGGCACGTCTAATGTTGAAGGCATAACAGCCAAACAAACTTACAAATGCTGCAGAGGTCTAAAAGGAGATAAATTATACATTACATGACACTGTTGCTATTTATCGACACTCACAGGTCCGCCGTTAGTCATAGTTCTCCATTCTTTGACCAATGACTTGAAACAACAAAGACCACAACAGTGTGAAAAAGAAAGGAAATGGGGTAAAAGTCAAGGAGACAACATCCCATATCCAGGTTAAAAAGAACCAAAACAAAACATCTAGGGGTCACCATATGGTCTTCAACACAGTGAGGAACCTCACACCATATAGTAAGCCCTAAATGGCCCCGAAAAGGTAAAAAAGTGAATAAATCAATGGAAACAAACCACATCCAATAACCCAAATATCAAGAAACTAAAATCTTATAAGAAGACAAGGACAAGCCAATGACCAACATATTCCTGACTTGGGACAGGCGCAAAAATGGCGGTGGGGTTAAACCCGTTTTCTTGGATCCAAACCCTCCCCCTGTGTGTGGTGAATGGCTAAAAATAGATACACAAAAAGACTCACAGTAAAAATCAAACTAGAAAAAAGTCCAACTTATCAAGACGAGTACCCTTACAATGAAGTACATAAAACATGAAGACAATACACACAGGTACTCTCCGGACAAATGCTCGCAGTTACTGACAGCTAGCTAAGGACATAATTTCCGTTGACTATGATATCAAGCCTTCTTACATATGAAATTTCAATTGAAATACTTCTAAATAGATTTGGTATAACAACATCATCAATTATGAAAGAAGAACATGACATTGTGCAATGCCAAATACTGCCAATATGAAAAATTGTTTAAATTTAGTTATGGTGCAAAGCATTTAGGAGTTGATCAATATTTTTGCCAACAAAAACCAGAAGTGAAGATTTAACAACAATGCTGTATTTATATCCTGTATGAATAAGTTTGTTCAACGGATTAATAAGTTTGGAAGGACAATTTTTGAATTTATGCGCTTTGTAAATGATATTGCCATAGAAGTTTGGATGTGAAATGCCTTGATGTATAAGAGCCTTGCATGTAGAACCAAATTTTCTTAATAAGTCAATGTATCTATAATAAAATTTAGAGATCAATTATTTGCTATTAACCCAGGCATCTGTGCTAAATGGCCTCTTATAAAGATTGAAATCTCATACACTACACCGAGGTGCGACTAAATAACCAACTCAACAAATGGTCAGATCATCAACCTTCTTAATCAAAAGTTTACTGGTGTTGACAACAAAAATTTTGCAGAACACAGCAACATGCTCCTACATGGCAATCCAAACAAAGATCTTTTTTGTGACGATGGATATCACCTTAACGACAGAGGCATAGGGATTCTTGTAGGAAACATTAAAAGATCTGTGCACATAGCATATTCCCTTGCATTCTATAGAATGACTAAATATGACGGGCATTATACATAATGCCTAAAATTTGTCTGGCATTTTGTAAAATGACTGAAATTTTTGACTTAAATTATAGAAATTGCCTAGTAAACACTTTTAGTCAATTTCTTTAATGAACTCTAAATATCAATATACTCAACAAAAACAAGTTAAGGATCAAGATTTTTCATTTCCATTTCCAATGTATTAAATTTTACAACACAGTTTAATTTGACCTAATCATACGAAAGCCAATCAGTCATGGACCCTCATGTCTGATGTTTTCGAGATTATCAGGTCAGACACTTGAAAAAAAAAAATGTAGACAGGAATAAAAGCCGTGTCCTTGATAAACTGGAGTTTTCTCTGTATCGTGTGCGTTTTTGTCACATGTACATTCACTCCATATCCTTTCATTTTTCCTATGAGGTCAATTTTCCACCTGGTCATGCCTCATCGGAAAACACAAATTTCTGAAATTTGCATTTTTACCCCAAAAATTTGCCCGCCTTACAAAACAAATCAAATTTTTGTCGGGAAACGATACAATGAAGCCTTTTCTTCCAAAATGTCTATGTCCTGATTTTTCAAACAGCGCTGCTAAGTCAAAATTTTTAATCTTTGCACCATACCCCTCCAAATTGAAAATGACCAAAACAAAAGTGGAAATTCTTGTATGGGACAAAATGGGTACCCTTATTTGAAAACCCATTTCTTTGTCACTTTTCAACAAATTTTTGCGAATCGAAGTCTGTAGGCAATCAAAAGATTGAACAACTCGATAAAAATGTCAAAATCACGATTTTTTGCAAAAAACGTGATTTTTTGATTCTCAAAAATGAGAAATTTTGAAAAGTCAAAAATTGCACAAATGTAAACAAACCTATTATTTTCAATATCATTCGATAATATTTTTTCCCGGTTCAGGATAATGTTTAGGTACGGTTTTTGATATTTAAACTTTACCTGTACCTAAACATTACCCAGCTTAATAGGGGTGATGTATATGTGGGAAGGCAATCTCCATATTCATATTTCTAATTCTAACCCTGTTGGATTCCTACCATAGACCGTCATATTTAAGTTTTTATGCCCTGCATTAGAGTAAATATTCGCAAATCCGGGGAGATGGGCAAGTTTCCACCTTGACTGGATTTAAAGACAGTTTATATATATATTTGTCTGTCTGAAGTATGTGACAAATCTTCATACTATACCTGTCCAATGGATAATATTGTGAGACATTATACTGTGCCTGGTGAATTATTTTATATTTACGTCTGAAAATCAGCCAAACAGTTTTATATCTGTACATTAGTATTTCCCTCTCCGGGATTCGAACCATTACTGTTGTGACATCTATGTGGCAACAACACCGCCTGCACTATGTCCAGCACAATAGACCACGCGGCTACCTAGGCCATGTTAGTATTTTTTTTTTTGAGGTTGGGGAGATCAGCGAGGGCCTTGGGAATGCTTGGCTAGATTTTCGCTGAAAGGGGGTAAGGGCTTGCGCAGTCGATCCTTTCCATCGTAGTAATTCTTCAGGCAGACGGCAGGCGCACCATCACGGGAGCTGAGACTGATAAGATCTGGCCAAGCGGAGAGTATCGCGATGCTTCTTCTTCTTCTTGGCGATTCGCTTGGCGATCAGCGAGAGCAATAGGGTGGTCGTCGCACTCAGGCAAGCGAGGGATCCAAGGGGGAGGGAGGCCGCGGCACCGATCCCGGTCAAAGCCGATCCCATGGTGCCGCTGGTGAGCAATAGACTGCTGATGGAGGCCGCAGCTTGGATAGTGGAGACTACCTTATCCAATCGCTTATAGATGCGAAAGCATGCGGGCATATCTCTGGACCTCGGAATCCAGGAAATCCTCGAATCGGGCATCTACTTCATCGACCATTTATCTAGGGGCTCCTAGAGGATCATGCCAAGGAGGGGGACGTTCTTGAAGGGGCTATTGGGGCCAAGGATCAATCCGGAGCCGTCGTAGAGCTTACCATCTCGCTTCAGATATAAGCCGTCACCCTGGACGGTCTTCGGCAGTCGAGCTGGGGAGAGATATAAGCCCTTCCCGTGAGGCTTCACGAAGCAGATCTGGCCACCTCTCTTGAGATATAATCCAGACCCCAAGGCCTTATTGACGGCGACGCCACCCAGACCGCTCAAGGCTCCCACCCCCAAGGCTGGAAGGACGGTCTTGGCTACCATGGGGAGGGCTCTCATCGCCAGGCCGGCGAGCATGGGGAGGACTCCACCTTCTTTCTGCATATTCTGCTTCAGCTGGGTGGTGCTCATCTCCAAGATCATTCCTCCTTCGCCGGCTCGCTTGAGCTTATTGATCTTCTGGATCTGCCGATTCGTGAGCAACAACATATCCTTGCCCGAGAGATTCTCGTGCGAGAGGCGGATGCTCACGGGGCACGGCTTGCGCTTGGCTGCGAGCTTGAGCTTGTCCCTCTTGCTTGAGCTCAGATTCAGACCATACTCGGAATGCGTCATTTATCTATATCTCGCGAAGGTGGAAGCGCATGGTCAAGTGCTCGCCGCGGAGATCGATGGGCAGACCGTTTTGATCGGTGATATGCGTCTCCATGGAGTGAATGGTATTCACGGTCACCGGAAGATAGATCAGATTCTTGGGATTCTGGACAATCTTCATGCCGGGGGAGACGTTGGGGAAAAAGCTATAGATGACGGGCTGCTGCACGCCATCGATGTAGCTTCCACTGATGATATCGCTATTCACCAGGATGCTATTGACATTGATGATATTCACGATGCTCTCGCTCTCCAAATATCCATTGGTCTTGGGATCGTAGGTATAGGTCTCATCGTTGAAGCCCAGGACGGTCCGGATGCTATTGGGGACGTCGAAATTCACTTGGTAGTGCTCTCGGAGGATGAGGACGGCTCTCAAAGTCGCACGATTGGCCCCGATGATGATCTTGGCGCCGTGGCCATTTTGACGCATACGCCTCTGGATCGCGATGGAGAACCAGCGCGCTCCATCATCGTGGGAGTAGGAGAAGACGCGATTTCTCTCGTGGATATTGGGGAAGGAGTAATAGGTCTCAAGGTTGACCAGGGCCATCTCGTAGCTCTTGGAGGGGTCCAGGCGGATGGGCTGATGGAATCGCGTGGAGATCCGGCC
>MJUU01068649.1:62376-78095 GCA_002080025.1 Modiolus philippinarum | reverse complement strand
TACATCATTCCTGTAAAGTTTGGTTGAATTTGCTTCAGTGGTTTCAGAGGAGAAGATGAAAATGTGAAAAGTTAACGGACGACGGACGGACAACGGACGGACGACGGACGACGGACGCCAAGTGATGGCAATAGCTCACCCTGACCCTTTGGGTCAGGTGAGCTAAAAAATTGATTGACAATGACCCTTGTAAAGCTTTTGACATAAATGACAGCTAGTATATCAAGAACTTGTACTGTAACATCATGTAATTGTAATTATTATAATTATAAGCAATTTTATATTATAATCCTACCTTCTTTTCAACATATTCTGTGGTCAAATTCCTCCCATGGTATTCTCAAAAGGAATTAATTTGACATTTTTCACAACTCCGTTTTTAAACTAAAGGATCTTTACAAAACACTTCAACAGGTGAAAATTACTTTGAACTTGACGAGGGTTGAAATGAGACACCACTAAATCTAACCTGTTTATTTCAGTTCGTAAACATCTTTAGAATTTGAATATTGAGAACTGATTTACCTAGGACAATAAAACAAGGATACTTCAGAAAGGTTAAGTGTTCCATCTTTTCTCTATTATGGGGCCAGCCATGGGGTGCACCGATTAATCCGGGTACATGCACTGAGTTTTGATAACAGTCTGAATTTTGATGATCAGAAAAAGTCAATGGGTAGAACCAATAAATTATTGCTCTCTTATCTGAAATGTAAAGCTGTTTATTATATACAAAAGGAAAAGTACTTTAATAGGTCATATAATTGCGAAATTACGTGATCCACTCAAATCAGTAACCGGTACAAATAATCAAATATACAAGTGATTGGGTAATAATTTGAAGGGCAATATTCCATACAAATGAGATAAGATATTACCAAGTAGTGGCCTATTAAGGTGTGTGTGGGGAGGGGGGAATTGGGCCAGAAGATACGTCCATATCAAACATTTTTGCTCAGAGTTCATTTTACCCTTATCTTGAGAACTATAAGATTTCTTTATGAAATTTAAATTCTTACACTGAAAAATATGTCCCTTTCAATTTGACCGTCGCTGCATTACATGTAGTAATTGTTGCAACTTTTTTTGTCCTTGGGCTTTACAAAAGAAGTTTCTTGTAAATCAGACACTTTTTCATGTTGGTCAATACAACATTCTAAAATACCTCCTCAAATAATCCCTTGGTGCCTCAATAATCAGAATTTAAGCCTTTTATGTATTCCTTTTGATCTCCTTATCATGATCAATGAAGACATGTTTAATCAATGATTTATCTGATAACACTGATCTTATAAACAAAATAACTGATTTTATACAATGATATGATACTTTTATAGGCATCTATCTAATTTGTACAATCACTTTAGATGGTGAATGGTTTTTTTTTTCTTATTTTCATTTTTTTCTGGTTCAATTGATATATATTTTTTCAAATTCATTTTTTAATGATTACGGAGTGAAAGAACCATAATTCAAACCCACTTAAGATTTACTGGAATAACTTCTTTTCATAGTTGCCAATCCTAACTTGCCTTAATGCAGAAATTGCTACAATGCATTACATTTTTGAAACATTTTTGAATTCATTAAAATCTTATGGAAACGTACAAACAATGTTGTAAAATAGTAATGGTGCATTACATGATACTTTGCCATGTCTTTTGCAAAATTTTCAAGGGAAATAAAAACTAACCTTACATCTGTTCATATGAACCAAAAATAAATTTTAGTCTGAGTTTAGAGATAAGCAACTTCCACAGCAGTTTTGATGACATTTTACAATTTTGTTGAGTTAAATCCAAAATTTAGAAATAATTCAAAGTTTTCAAGGGGTATAACTCCAGAAGCATGTGCTCTTCTGAATAAAAATTTGCGAAAAAGTTACATGTTATCGTCTGCACTACTATTTAGATAGATATCATAAATCAAGGTTTCTAGGCCACAATTTGTCATGTGACCATTTTGAATGATCCTTATGTGCATGCATACACTTCATACTGGTAATTTTTGGAACATTTAAATTCAGTATGGTTGACATTTATACAGTTAGTGTGTTTCTAAAATATTTTAATGAAGGACTTTCATCAAAATTTAAATGCAATCTGTATTATTGGTTGGTCAATGAAAAAACAAGATGTGTTTGTGAAACACTACATATGTCCCCAGCACGGGGATGTTCTGACCTATGTGACCTTGACCTTTGACCTGACATAATTTTTGGGGCATATTCATGTTCCTATTGACCAGACCTATACACTTGACAAGTACTGTATGATAAGTCTATCTTATATAGTTCAAAAGTTATAGCCAGTGTTAATGTTTCGGACAGACAGACAGACAGACAGACAGACAGGACAAAAACAATATGCCCTCGATCCTTGATCTGGTGACATACAAATGTCATTCTGTATTGGTATCATAATGTCAGACTGAATTAGACTAACTGTAATCAAGCGACAGGACTCAAAGTATCCTAAACAATGAAAAACAACCGTATATTTGGCCAAACTTCATTAGATAACACCTATAACATTACCATTATGTATTCGTTCGGTTAATGTTCTCGTTACAAAGTGATTTAATTTAGGCCTTAAAGTAAATAAATTGTACATAAACCATTTAAGGAAAATGTCTTTCCATTTCATTTAATCCTCTTTGTCAACGTTTTTATCTATGTTGTTTTAAATGACGGGGTTTCAGTTTCTGTTTATGTGTTATATTAGTAACAGTATCAAATGTATTCTTTGTAAATACTCAGATTCAAGCAAATGTGATGCTTGTTTTATTCATTCATGCAAATTTTCTAATAATTATTTCAATTATTTGCAATTCAACATATCAATATAGAGAACAAGATAATAGTAATTCAAGCTTAACAAAACTCTTCACATTTTTAAGCCTGATGCACCTTCTTGTTCCAAGAATTCCAATATAAATTTGTGAGGACTTATGACTTTAAATATTCTCCATTATGAATTCTTACTAACACCCATCGTGATCTATTCACATGCCAAATACCAAAAGCCTATCTCATACGAGAAAAAAGTTATAGTTGGACATGAATTTGTCATTGAAAAAGGATGAATGTGACCCTGAGGTCAAAGGTCAAGGGTCACTAACAAAGGTAGGCGACACTTTACCTTAAGGTGATCTATCCACATGCCAAATATCAAAACCCTATCTTAAACAAGAAACTAGAGGATGACATGCCCCCGCGCAAGGTTGAATCAAATTTGGATTTTTTAGTAATATTTGTGTCTGTAAGACATGTTATTCTAGGTTGCACATATTATCAATGTACCCTCTATTACTAAATTGCCAAAAAATTAAAAGTTGAACAATGTATATTTTTGGAAAAAAATGAACCGAAATCAAAATACATACCACATGCACATCTTCAATATAGGTACAAATGAACTCCAAAATAAAAGCTTCCTACCATCAAAACTCTATAAGGAGTTGTGCAGACAATCTGTGTACCCTCTATCAATAATTCACCCAATAAATGACTTAGTTCAACAGAGAGCATTTTTTCCAAAAATGCATCGAAATCAAAATCCTTCACACATGCACATCTTCAATATAAGTACAAATTATCTGCAAAATAAAAACTTCCTAGCATAAAAACTGTAGGAAGAGTTGCGTGGACAAACTATGTACCCCCTATTACTAAATCACCAAAAAATGACGAAGTTCAACTATGTATAATTTTCACAAAAATTAACCAAAATCAAAATCCTTACCACATGCACATCTTCAATATAGGTACAAAAGATCTGCAAAAACTGTAGGAGGTGTTGCGCAGACAAACTATGTACCCTCTATTACTAATTCACCAAAAAATGACTAAGTTCAACAATGTATAATTTTGACAAAAATTAACCAAAATCAAAATCCTTACCACATGCACATCTTCAATATAGGTACAAAAGATCTGCAAAATAAAATTTTCCTAGCATCAAAACTGTAGGAGGAGTTGCGCAGACAAACTATGTACCCTCTATCATAAAATCACTAAAAAATGACTAAGTTCAACAATGTATATTTTTGACAAAAATTAACCAAAATGAAAATCCTTACCACATTTATATCTTCAATATAGGTACAAATGATCTGCAAAATAAAAACTTCCTAGAATAAAAACTGTAGGAGGAGTTGCGCAGAATGTACCCTTTATGAAAAATCACCAAAAATGACATAAGTTCAACAATGTATATTTTAGACAAAAATGCACCAAAATCAAAATCCTTACCACATGCATATCTTCAATATATGTACAAATGATCTGCAAAATAAAAACTTTCTAGCATAAAAACTGTAGGAGGAGTTGCGCGGACAAACCATGTACCCCCCTCAGACAGACGGACGGACAGGGGTAAAACAATATGCCCCCCCCCCAACTTATCGTCGTGGGGGCATAAAAAGTTATAGCTAGGACACGAATTTGTCATTAAAAAAGCATGAATGTGACCCCAAGGTTTAAGGTCACGGTCAAGGGTCACCAACCAAGGTACGCAACACAACATCTTGAGGTGATCTATCCACATACCAAATATCAAAAGCCTATCTCAAACGAGAAAAAAACTTATAGCCCAGACACAATTAGTCATTGAAAAGCATGAATGTGACCCTGAGGTCAAAGGTCAAGGGTCACCAACCAAGGTACCCGACACATCGCCTTGAGGTGATCTATCCACATGCCAAATATCAAAAGCCTATCTCAAACGAGAAAAAAGTTATAGCACGGATACGAATTTGTCATTGAAAAAGCATGAATGTGACCCTGAGGTCAAAGGTCAAGGATCACCAACCACGGTACGCAACACGTCGCCTTGAGGTGATCTATCCACATGCCAAATATCAAAAGCCTATCTCAAACGAGAAAAAAGTTATAGCCCGGACACGAATGTTTCTGACGGACGGACGGACAGACAGACTGATTACTATAGGGCGTCCACCACTTTTTGTGGCGGGGCCCTAAATAAAGATGCATCAATTTGTGTTTGCTTTCCATGTACATGTACATGCATGTTAAATGTTATTTGCAGGTGCAATGTTGCAATATTTGTATGATATTAAACCTTTAAGGCTTAAAGAAGTATCTAAATATTTATTTATTTAATTTTTGGAACAATCTTCAAACAGATTGATGAGCTCAAGATGCAGAAATGATGATCTAGTTTTGTGCTAATCCTCTTTTAGCTGCAGGTGACATATAAAAGGCACAAAAGTAAGCCAAGCGGTGTTAATTAATCCAGGAGATATATTTCATAAATATACCCTTCTGGTTCAATGCAAAGAGCTTGCACTCAATCTTAATAGTAACACAGCAAGTACAACACATCCCCCATTGTCTAAATTAAATAAAATAAAACAAATTTGACCTCTCTTACCTATCAAAATATTTTACGAATCCCTTTCATCTATAAATTCAATTTCGAGACTACAGCTGTTAAAATTGCATGTCAACCAAATATAATTTTCACCTGACCCCCTATAGCATTTGTCAATAAAACAAGAAGCACTTGTTGAGAATCAGACAGATTTATTGGTCATTTAATAATTTAAATTATCACCCTAGGATTATCACCCGGGTCAATAACAGAAATCATTTAAATTTCAATTATGTCCAGTAGGAAAAATCACATGTACCTAGGTGTCAAGTGGCTATAATTGTTATTAAAGGAACTTCAATTTATTCTATTATAAACGACTAAAATATTTCTATGAACTTTTGTCCAAAATAAAAGAGGCCCTATATAGGTGAAATATACATGGTATAGAAAACTTTCAAATACACACAAAAAGAAAAACTTCTAATGCAGTGTTGTCAACATATGTTTGTTGACTGCCAACAATGTGGATTATATTCAACATATACTAGTAAAAAAGGTGCAACATAATGAACATGTAGTTTAGATATCTTTCAACTTCTAGACTCAATTTGTGTAAAATTATCTCTCAGATTTGTCTGATATTTTTACCCAATGATAAGGAAGTCCAAGTGAACAAAACGGCATGAAAGACTCAATTTCTTTATGTAATTTAAAGTGCATCAGATTAAAAAAAAACACTCTTTCCACCAAAAAAAAAGGTGATAATCAATTTGGCACAGGCATCTTATCATGAACTTTGATTCATGTTCAATTTTTAGTTCTTGTGAAGAGTTAAAGAGCACAATATTGGTATTTTAATCACACATTGAAATCTGACTGCAATTGACATTTTTACCCACTATTATTGCAAAAAGAGGACAAAGACTTGATCTTTTAAGACCAATGTTCTTTTAAATTTCAAAATGATCACCTTTCTTGTGAAGATAATTTTTTTTCAATAAATTATTCATAGTGAAAGGTATGAACCAATACTCCTTTTTTTGCTCATACATTTTGACTGATATCATACATTTTGGATTATTTGACAAATGTCATATAAATAGGGATGCAAATTACAAGGGGCCAAGTAGCCCAAGGCCCCTAAAAATTGACCTGGGCTACTAAAATTTTAAAACCAGTAGCCCAGGTGGCCACTGAAATATTCTGCATTTTCGGTTGAGAATATAGTACTGGGCTAGTAAATTTTTGGCTGGGCTACTGAATTCTGTTTGCTAGGGGCCCAGCTGGCCACTTTGCCAATATTTCAAATATTCATCCCTGTATAAAGTTATTATCCCCGCACTTTTCTGAAGAAAATGTGGGGATATTGTTTTGGTCCTGTCCGTCTGTCCGTTTGTCCATTAGATGGACCTTGTCAGTGGAACTCCTTCCTCTTTTTTTGATTTATGGATGTAATTTTGTTATAGAATTGTTGCATATAGTCTGCAGATGCCCAATAAGCTTTCGGATTTTTTGTATTGGTCTTGGTGCAAACAAGAGGCCCCAAGATGTCGATTTTGAGACATGTGAGCTTGTCAGTGGGTCTCCTCCTACATTTTTGAATTTATGGATTTAATTTTGTAATAGAATTGTTGCATATAGTCTGCAGATGCCCAATAAGCTTTCGGATTTTTGATATTGGTCTTGGTGCAAACAAGAGGCCCTAAGATGTCGATTTTGAGACATGTGAGCTTGTCAGTTGAACTCCTCCTACATTTTTGAATTTATGGATGTAATTTTGTTATAGAATTGTATCATGTAGACTGCAGATGCGCAATAAGCTTTCAGATTTTTGACATTGGTCTTGGTGCAAACAAGAGGCCCAATGATATCAATCTTGACAAATGTGAGCTTGTCAGTGGAATTCCTTCTACATTTTTGGATTTATGGCTTTAATTTTGTTATAGAATTGTAACATGTAGTCTGCAGATGTGCAATAAGCTTTCAGATTTTTGATATTGGTCTTGGTACAAACAAGAGGCCCCAAGATGTCAATTTTGACACATGTGAGCTTGTCAGTGGAATTCCTCCTACATTTTTGGATTTATGGATTTAATTTTGTTATAGAATTGTTGCATATAGTCTGCAGATATGCAATAACCCTCCAGATTTTAATGTTGGTCTTTGTGCAAACAAGAGGTCCCATGATGTCAATCTTCACACATGTGAGCTTATCAGTTGAACTCCACCAACACTTTTGGATTTATGGATTTTATTTTGTATTTAAATTGTGAATTGTAGTCTGCAGATGTGCAATAAGCTTTTGGATTTTCGATGTTGGTCTTGGTACAAACAAGAGGCCTCAAGAAGTTTGATTTTGACATTTGTGAGCTTGTCAGTGAAACTCTGTTTTCTGTGTCAAACAAGGAAAAGCGGGGATGGCCATCATTTCTGATGGCACCACTTCTAGTTTTTTTTTTGGATTTGATTACTCATTTTTTATTACACAATTTGAAACATTCTGGAATTTTTCACCATATTTTGTTAATATAAAAGTTAAAAACAATGGAAATTATCTGAGATTGATATTTTTGTTTAACAGCAAACAAAGGGATTATTCTACATATTTTAGTGAACAACATAAGTTTAGGATTATTTGAAATGATTTTGTCTATTGCAAACATTTGGATTTTTGACATATTTTGAGGATTATTCTACATATTTAATACAATGGCAAATAAAGTCAGTACAGAATAATTTGCAATCTGAAAAACTTTGTAGCCAAACTATTACATCTAAAAGTAATGATTTCTATAGTCAGCTTTTAAAAACAGTCATGGTTACATGGAGTTGGGGAGGGGGTAGGTTGGTAGGAATATTTTTTTTTTATTGAAAGTGCAATCAGGGGATGCATCATTAGTGTAACAAACTGTTTTGCATTTATTTTGAAGTGTCATAGTTTATATCACTGCACTGACCAGAAAATTATTGGCCAACAATCAAAAGTTAAATTAATAGGTTTAACGCGAGTCAACGGCTTTTAATATTGGGTTTAAAGACTGATTAATTCCACTGATTTTTCATTCATGTACAAATTAAACAAAAATTGTAATTATGACAAATTAGACCTTACCTTAAGTGTTTGTAAAGTTTTTCCCTCCTCTTTTTATCAATGAAAGCTACAGTGGGTAAACATTTCATTTATCAGTTAAGAATTTTAAATTCAACAAGACAAAATTACTGTCTCTTTGATCTTGGTATTTGACCTTTGAACCACACCCATTAATGGCTTAAAATTTACAATACACATTTGTTCACTAAGAAGTATTTTGATTTTATATTACTAATAGAACTTTAAAGAGCAGTGAAATGTTTTCCAGTAAGAAGTATAAAGATTGTAAACAAAACACAGATTTAACAATTTTTTCATACTTTAAGGCCAAAAAAAGGTTGCTGAGATTCTTCTCTTGAGTGCTGCCAATATGGTGGAAATTCAAAAGTCAACCCATCGCACAAATCTAAAATTGAACTTGTAAACTTCTCTACATCCTTTTGATAGTAATGATAGTTGAAGTATGGAGATAAATAATGCAATTGTGGAAGAGGGGTGATACATTGGGAACCTTCCAAAGGAAACAAATGAAGCTGGCTCTTTGAACTTTCAATTCTTTTTTTCCTTACAGTGTATATCACATTCCATCACAACACCACTTTCAACTCTTTTTGTCTTTTCAGTGTAATAGTACGATAAGAGGTCTATACAAGGAAATAATTTTCCTAACAATTCAGTGGCGGATTAAGGGGGGTCTTAGGTTGGAAAATATTTAAAATTCCTAGGGGTGTTTCAGAAATGTCGACCACTGAAATTTGAACTAGTGTTAACTAAAATTAATATGGACACAGTAATTTGCTGGACACAATAAGGACCTTGATACATAAATTAACTGGACACAAACTAGAGAAAATCAAAATTAGCCCTTTAAATTGCTTATTAATAGAAAATCATACGAGCTATAAGAAAAATCTGTTTAACATATTTTGAAATATTGCAATTTGGCCCCTTTGACCCTTTACAGATTGGAAACCGTAAGAGCTATGCAAAATCTATTGCCATAGTAGTGAAAGAATACACAATGAGAATAATCCAAAGAAAAAAATCTGATGAAAAATGGGAGATTTCTAATAATTGCAATGTTGGCCTCTTTGACCCCTTATACCTTGGAAACATTAAGACCTATGCCTAATCTGTTGTAATATTGCTGAAAGCTTACAATGAGAGGAATCCAAAGAAAAAAATCCCATCAAAATCTGATGAAAAATAAAGATTTCACATATTTCTGATGATTGCAATTTTGGCCCCTTTGACCCCTTATAGCTCTGAAATGGCAAGAGCTACGACAAATCTGTTGGCATACTACTGAAAGCTTACAATGAAATTTTAGGTTATCCGCATGTTTGCAATTTTGGCCACGTTGGGCCCTCATAACTTGAAAAGGAAACAAGTTATCAAAAATCTGATGGTGCAGCACTAGTTAACTTTTCATAAGGAATCCACTGCAGAAAACTGCATCAAAATCGGACTTAAAATAAAAAATTAAAATTTTTAAAATTCGCCCCTCTTGGGCCCCATTTATCTCGTAAATGGTACATGCCACATGAAATCCGTTGGCATACATCAGATTGGAAATTTTTTAAGGAGTACACTGAAAGAAACCCCATCAAAATCCGATAAATAATAAACATTCTACAGTCAAATATGTGAAAAAGCCAAATTTTGCCCTTTTTGGCCCCTGTTTTAGAAACGGAAGGGGCCACAAAACCCAAAACCATTCCTAGCCTTCCTTTGGTGCCAAGGTACATTGTGTTAAAATTTCAGAAGGTTTGATCCAATTGAACTTGAGTTATTCACCAATAACAAAAGTGTCTACAGACGACAACGACGCCCACGACGACGACAATGACGACGACAGCACCATACCATTATACGACCACAAATTTTTTGCGGTCGTATAAAAATTATGGGTCGAACCCCCCGTAGCAGAAAGTCTGGATCCGCCACTGCAATTAGAATGAATTCAAAGTAAGGTCAGGAACACCAGTTCATAAGTTAAATATTCCCTACATGTTAACTATCTTACAAGAAAACATCAATAGGAAGAAATAAAATTATGGAGCTAAAATCCCACTTGAATGAGATGAAAACCCCAAATTCTTTTTAATCGTCAAATGTTTTTCTGTGATCAAAGGGATATAAACACCTTGCCAATTTTTCCAATACAAGTACGTATCAAAGTCACCTATATCTTAATATCAAAAGAATGCATAAAAAGGAATATATAATGGAATTTTCTCTTTACTTATTACATAGGTGTTCTGGGAACGTTTTATATTCTTGGCAAAATCACCAATTAAAAATTAAGAATTAAAACTTACAATTTGGATAAATATTAAATTTGCCTGAATACACATTCTCAAGGTAGAAATTCTTTAATCTTAAAAATCTTAGTCCAGAAACGAAGACAAACCTGTCAAACGAGTTATCACAATACACAATCACTCTAGCAGTGTATTGAAGATTTCTATCAGTTTGAAAAAAATGTGTATTGCATGCTCATTCATAATGTATATATTCAGATAAATTACCTATAATTACTTGATAAATAATTCATCCCCATGTAACTTGGTATATGGCATCAGTTATCAAGGTATATCAGAATTTTTTTTTGTCCTGTCAGGTACAGTGACATAATAAGGGGGGAGGATTTCTCATAGGGAATTTAATTTGACAGTTATATTTTCCATTTATCACAATTTGATTAAGATTTTAATATCTTGCTTTCAAGCGGTATCATTTTTTTTTCATTTGTTTTCTATTTTCTATCTTTTTGCAAAGAGAAGATCTGCTTTTTTCAATTTCTTTTCCTAAAAAGATAAATTCAGTATGATAGGGACACATAGTATAGCAGTGCTTAAATTTTCTTTAGATTGGCGTCGAAATTACACTGAAATCAAGTTGGTCCCAGTGGAACCCACACACAATGACAACATATTATTATGACTATATATCTAGTTTTCTATACTCTTTATACAAAACAATGATTTTCCTGCTTATTTGAAAACATAGGGAGGGGGTATCATTTCAATTGGAAGAAACAATTTCATCCTTTAAATGAAAACGTATCCTTTGAAATTTTAAAGTCTCCTTAACTGAGTATTTCCACCAAAAATTCTCTAAAATAAGAAAATCTCACATTTTAATATATATAGATCATGAGTCTTACCCATTACATTCCCCAGCATTAGCATCTTTTAAGCCAACATAAAGGGCTGTGCCTTCCTCAAATCCTGCATCTTCCATGCTGACCACTCAGTTTTGTCCTTCCAGTCTTTCTACAAGAACAGCACTCAAAATTCCTAAAATTAATTCCATGGTATTCTAAAATAAATGTACAAAATAACCATTATTCAAAATTAAAATGGTATTCCATAATCCATAAATGTTATCCAAAATATTTTTTGCGATGAATCATTACAAGTCTTAATTCCACTTTACTAATAAGCGAACTATGTTTCTCAAATTAATGTCATAAAAAATGCACTGATAAACCGGTACTTATAAATATCATAATGATAGGACGGTCCCATCGACACAATGTATTCAATGAAGGGTGAAATACTGTTATACCAGAGTATGAAAGTTAAATCACTTGATCGCAAAGAACAATGGTCAATACCTATATATTAGTAGATCATGTTTAGACGATCTATTGACTATTTAATTCTAATTTAGCTTAGCTGGCAAATTACATACTAAGAAATCCTGACATGATATTTAAGAGTTACCTCCCCTTCCAAAATCAATATTTGTACTTTGAGTGTGAAATACTATACAAACCAGATAAGTATTAATCTAAATCTTGTTTAGAAAATATACGAAGTAAAACAAGTGTGAAATACGACATGAATGTTATATAATCCGTTACATAGAAATGTTATAACCAAACAAACTTATCTAAGGCCATCCAAAATAAATAAATAAATTTGTTTCTCAAGCCTTTTTTATTTTAAATCTAATGCGATTGTAAGATTTTGAACTTAAAGGTACAGTTGCAAAATAAAACTAGAAAAACTGAGGAAAGCTCACAAAATATATACCCTGCTCCCCCCCAAAAAGATCAAATCAAAATTTCTAAATAGCTGGTGCAAAATGGCAATGTGTACTGAAAATTCTGAGAAAGATTCATTGAATTTCACAAAGTGGTCTAGTAAGAGTTGTTGCCACAAACTGTGTACCCTAGGGCAGACGGAATAACGAACGAACGGAGAGACACCATGATCACTATGTACCGCCCGCTAAAGCAGGGTGTACAAAAAAGGTTGGTGAAAATTTGAAAAAAAAATTTTGATGTGGCAGACTTTGGAAGACTATAGGGCTGGGCTTGAGAAACCATGGATTTTTCTAGCATTCCGCAGACTCCAGTAAAATGAGTTTATTCCCAAAGGGAATTATTTCAAAATCATGTACAATTCCCCAAAATATGTATTACCCCCTTAAATTTTGAACCCCAAATGGCCAGATCTTAGCAAAAAACTTCCCAAATAAGCCTAAAACTCCTTTTTTTCCAAAGTACTCTGATATTCTGTCTGATAAACCCCTAGAAACAAACATTTTCTTTTGAATAGCCTTAATTGTGGTATAAGTATTTGAATACCTTAGTGATCATACTTTTGTTGTTATTTTTGTATATTTATCAGTTTGAACTTTGAATATAAAATATTGTAACTTTCTGTTGCCTGTTATAAACATGATAAAAAGGATTATGCATTTACATGTAATATAGTTTTTCAGACATTTTATATGCATGCTACATATTTATTACTAATGTACATGATGTAAGGCCAATCAAAAAAATATGTTTCTCAAACCCAGCTGGCGTCTACTAAATGAAGCCATATCAAAGTTGTTCCTAATTTTTTAACAATGTATTGTCTAACATTTTGTAAAAGTAACCAAAAGCTCAAAATCTTTTAAAAAAACTTAAGATTATGTTTAGATATCCTAGTAATTAAACTTAGGCCTAAAAAAAATTTTATCTGTGTTTCCGGTAACATGCTCTTCAAAATTAGGGTCGGTCGGTAAGCATATTTTTTTTATTTTTTCAAAACTTTTTACATAGACATATAGAGAGTAACTTCTGGACTTTAACAGTGCTTCTTCAAGAATGGCCAAAAAAACTTTAGAGTAGGCAATTTTAGCCCCTAAAATCTAGGGTCGGTCGGGTTACCCGAAACACAGATTTTTTTTTCATTTTGCCTTAGATGTATGAAAAAATTATCATATATTTAGATTTTAGAGACATCCAAGAAACAATGACATAAACATGATAAAAATATAAAACACCAAATTTAATAACAAATAAGCCTTGAGAATCAAACATTTCATTTTGAATGGTCTAATGAAATACTCTGTAAATTTCATCATCTCTAAAATATCCCTTATTCAGATGAGAATCATCCATAATTTTATACAAATCCTCATTCAGGAAAGCCATATATACTCAGTCAATATGACAAGTCTACAGCATAGAAGAAGATTCAAGCTTCTGTTGACACAGGATCAGTCTTGACAAGGTAAAACCAGTAAAATCAAACTTACAGAAACTGAAATGAGAATTGCAATATAATTTTTATTTTTCATTTGAATTCAATACACAATTATTAATATATCTGACAACTCTAGCATTTTGATTCTCTATGAAACTAAGAATTAAAGCCACATCAAGTAAATCAGTAGATTCCACATGTTCCAGGTCACAATAAAAAAAAATTGAGGCAGCTAAAAGGCTTTAATTTCAGTCTGCGCAAAAAACTTTTTTCATAACTAGTCCTTCTGGCTAGTTGATTTAACACATTTACTAGTCCGAATCCCATTTTACTAGTCCGAAAAAAAAAGAAAAATTTTACTGTGATGAACATGATGAAAGGCAATGCAATTTTTGCGTGTTGTCAAGAAAATGCAATATAAAATTTCTGCAACAAAAAATTCTTGCTAGTCCTGTCGGACTGGTGGTAGAAAAAATTAAAGAACCTTAGTGAGCAAGCTCACATACCCCACGCCCCCACATATCGGATAATCCTGCATTATCTCAAAATTATCAAAAATTGAAATCCAAGTAGTCTGCACATCTCTTACAGATGCACAATCATCGTGTAAAATATCTTAAAAACTGTAGCAGGATTTATCCGGGCAAATGGAGTACCCTGTAAATTTCCTATCTTATAAAATGTAGGAGGAGTTATCCAGACAAATAATGTACCCTATATGCAATATAATGCATAAAAATGACAAAGTTAAACAATGTGTAGTTTTCTGAAAAAATATCAAAAATCAAAATCCAAGTAGCATGCACATCTTTGATATGTGCACAATCGACCTGCAAAATAATAACTTCCTATCTAATGAACTGTAGTAGGAGTTATCCAGACAAAAGATGTACCCCTTATGCAATATAATTCATATAAATGACAAAGTTCAACAATGTGTAGTTTTCTGAAAAATCATCAAAAATCAAAATCCAAGTAGCATGCACATCTTTGATTTGTGCACCATCAACCAGCAAAATACAAACTTCCTAGCTTAAAAACTGTAGGAGGAGTTATCCGGACAAATGGTGTACCCTATATGCAATACAATGCATAACAAGAGGCTCTCAAGAGCCTGTATCGCTCACCTGGGCCATTGCTGACAAATACAGTCAAAAATAATAATACCAATGTTGAATGCCAATCTTGAATCTGTTCAGACAAGCCAGACATATTTTAAGAAGGGGACAAACTAAGGTCCATTGTGACCAAGTGTGATTCCAATTGGCCAAGTACTTTCAGAAGAGAAGATCTTGGAATATGTTTCCCCATAGGGTCCAATGTTAAACTAAGTTCCCCGCTGGTGGCCATCTTAGATGATGTGCAGACTTGCCGGACTCATTTTTGAAAGGGAACCACCTAACGACTATTCTGGCCAAATTTGGTTCCGATTGGCTCTGCGGCTTCAGAGAAGAATATCTTTGAATACCTTCCCATAGGGTCCAATGATAAAACCAGGCTTCACGCGCTGGTGGCCATCTTGGATATGATGCGGACTTGACAGACACTTTTTTGAAAGGGGACCAACTTAGGACTATTGTGAACATCATTATGTATTTGGAAACCAAATTTCATTGAAATCGGAAAATGTTGAATTTTCCCGCCTTTTTTTGCGGCCATTTTGAAAATGGCGGTCAACAAACAATTTTCAACATCTGTTTTGAAGTCGCAACATCAATATCTACTTGGAAATCAAATTTCATTGAAATCGGAAAATGTTGAATTTTCCCGCCTTTTTTGGCGGCCATTTTGAAAATGGCG
>MJUU01068649.1:40884-61053 GCA_002080025.1 Modiolus philippinarum | reverse complement strand
GTTCTATTTTTAGTAACAGCGGCCATGTTGTTTGGTCTTTGGACTAATTGAACACAATTTTGAAACTGTATACCCTGGTGATGATTCAGGCCAAGTTTGGTTACAATTGGCCCAGCAGTTTGAGAGGAGAAGATTTTTGAAATTGTAGACGAACAATGTATAAAAGAGCAAAAATTTGACAATAAAGGGCAATAACTTCAACATGGGTATTCAGATTTGCTTCAAAATTTTCAGAGGGATAGATCTTGGTATGCTGAACATTTTTGCAATTTCAAGTTGGCTTCTATCTGTTATAGTTTTCCTAATAAAAAATTAAAAATATTAAAATTTTGAAAATTTTACGGAAAAGGGGCAATAACTCCAACATGGGTCATCGGATTTTCTTCAAAATTGCACTGCAGGTAGATCTTGTCATTCTGATCATTTTTATCCTGTCAGATTTTTGATATCTGCTACGGTTTTTGAGTTATTTGCCAAAAACAGCAATCTACCCCTACGTTCTATTTTTAGTAACAGCGGCCATGTTGTTTGGTCCTCGGACTAACCGAACACATTTTTTAAACTACATACCCTGGTGATGATCCAGGCCAAGTTTGGTTTCATTTGGCCCAGTAGTTTCAGAGGAGAAGATTTTTGAAGAAAAGTTTACGACGAACGGACGGACGGACGACGGACGGACGACGGACGCCAAGTGATGGCAAAAGCTCACCCTGGCTTTAGCCAGGTGAGCTAAAAATTACGAAGTTCTACAATGTGTAGTTTGCTGAAAAATTATCAAAAATCAAAATCCAAGTAGTATGCACATCTTTGATATGTGCACAATCAACCTACAAAATAAAAACTTCCTAGCTTAAAAACTGTAGGAGGAGTTATCCGGACAAATGGTGTACTCTATATGCAATATAATGGATAAAAATGACAAAGTTCAACAATGTGTAGTTTGCTGAAAAATTATCAAAAATCGAAATCCAAGTAGTATGCACATCTTTGATATGTGCACTGCAGCCTGCAAAATAAAAACTTCCTAGCTTAAAAACTGTAGGAGGAGTTATCCGGACAAATGGTGTACCCTATATGCAATATAATGCATAAAAATGACAAAGTTAAACAATGTTTAGTTTGCTGAAAAATTATCAAAAATCAAAATCCAAGTAGTATGCACATCTTTGATATGTTCACAATCAACCTGCGAAATAAAAACTTCCTAGCTTAAAAACTGTAGGAGGAGTTATCCGGACAAATAGTGTACCCACTTGATGACAGACGGACGGACTGACGGACTGACGGACTGACGGACCAGTCAAAAACTATATATCCTCCGCAACTTCGTTGCGTGGGGTATAATTAATTGGTCCGAATTCAAATTTACTAGTCTCTGGCATCGACCTAGTGCCCAACGGAGCAGACTAATTTTATTTAAGAAATAATTCATGGCAGGTATATGTTATTGGAAATTTAACCATGGGCTGGGCCTTTATATTTTCGAATATAAAGGCTAAGCCCATGGTTAAATGACAATAACCACATACCTGCCATGAATTATTTCGATTCTAATATGACAGAAAACAGAATTTTCAATTCTGAAGCGACCTGAGAAAAGGCGGATTTCCCGTTTCCATTGCTGTCTGTGTCTATGACGTCACAATACTCAATCTGACGTTTTCAAACAGATAGGACTTCAAAATCCAAATCGAAAGCAAAACAATACACATTAACGTATCTGAATGGCATGATTAAGTTATCTAATATTCTTAACATTTATTTCCTTCACACACAGAGACAAACAGAATTAAAAACATGGTTGTTTTGCATCCCTTTTACTCTTATTCCGATACCATTTGGGCATGTGCGAAATATATGATTATCGTGTTATTGGTTGATGATTAACTAGAGCCATATTAGAATATAAATTTTATTCTGTTCGAGTTCCTCCTTTGAATCTAAAAAGATTGAACTTACTTGATGTGAGCAAAGCTCATTGTTGAAGGCCTCATGGTGACTTCAAGATGAAGTACAACAATAAAACAGTTGTTCCATTGCTTGGTTTTACCATGTATTTGTAGAGATTCTGACCATATATTTACATTATTTATTTGACAAACATTGAGGTTCTCCATAACCCATTTCACTAAAAATGTTAACATTGGTGAAAAAAAAATACTGTGAAAGTACTATTGTTCGTGGGGTTCCAATTTTCGTGGATTTCGTGGTTCGCTTAAACCACGAAATTAAGTTCCTGACGAAATGCATTTTTTCCATAGAGTTTTAATGTAGGGACTTTGAAACCACGAATTTAAGCACCCATGGAAATAGTGATTTTTATGAAAACCACGAAAATTGATGTCCACGAATAAAAGTACTTCCACAGTATGTGTTTTAGTATTTGGAGATAACGTCATTTTTTTTCAAGAATCAAACCTTCCATAAAATTATAGGGCTGATGGACTTTGATGGGGCAGGTGGGGATGAGTATCTACTTATTGACTTGATGAGACCTTATCTGAATTCACATAATTACACAATTTTCTAACAAACAGATTAATTGATATAATGAAACACATAGATGTGGTCTTGCTCGACTATTAGCAATGAATTATGCTCAAACCAGTGCTAGGGACCATCGTAAGGCCTCACGATGACTTCAAGATGAAGAACAACAATAAAAGCGTTGTTCCGTTCCTTTCTTCAACCATGTATTTGAAGAAACCTTGTCTAATAAGTGCATTTACTACATATCCCTTCATTACTCACTGAAATAATCTGTAACTTATATATTGTCATTACCAAATATTTTGTGAGGATGGACATGTATTTCTAGTAATAAATCAAAATTATTGCAATTATTTAGCAGTTATTTGAACTTTAACAATGATAATATTCATTGAAAAAATAATGAAATCATGAAAACTGAATAAAATAACTGCTGAAATATTAAATAAACAAGATGTGTTTGTAAAACACTACATATGCCCCAAGATTCTACAGTAAAATATATGAAAATACCCTATTTTACCCCCTTTTGACCTTTTTTCCTCTGTGACCTTGACCTTTGACCTAATTTTGTTTGCATATTTATGTTCCTCTTGACAAGACCTATACCGTCGATGGCCATTTTAGGGAAATGGGTGGACATTTTAGCGAAAAAACGTGGACGTTTTAGCGACAAAAATATGTACATTTTAGCGAAACTTTGAAAGGACATTTTAGCGAAATTGAAAAAAACAGATGAACATTTTAGCGGCAGATATATTGTCAATGCCTCTTCCATTCCTTTTTATGTCTGGTACTTGAAAACAAGACCTCTAAAAATGATCCCTCGAGCTTTCTTCATTAGGGTACTTTTGAAATAAGCTTGTTGTGAATTCCAATAGCTCTGTTTAGAGAAACATGCATTAAATCGTCTACAAAACTCTTTCCAGCCTCTGTATGATACATTCATTTTTAAATACATGTATATTTTTTATATAATTAAGATCACACATATCTATGAATTTTAGTATTATATTGAATTATGATTCGCTAAATTGTCCATCAATATTTTACAGGTAATTTTAATTCGCTAAAATGTACACATTTCTCTCGCTAAAATGTCCTTCACGATCAAAATGATTTTCATTTAGATGTCCTTCCCCTGACCTATACATTTGCCAAGTATTAAAAGTCTATCTTACAAAGTTCAAAAGTTGTTTATTACCATAAAAACACCCAATTCAACCCCTTTATTCTGAAACCTTTGGGCCTCTTTTTTATTGAAATGGTTTTAATTGATAAATGTATCTGTTTTAACATGCTATAAGAAACCTACCAAAAAATTCTGCATCAAGATATGACAAAAAATTTGAAAATTTATTTTTTCCTGTTTGATCCCCTTTCATGCCTTTGTGCCTCTAAATGTTTCTCAAAAACAGTAAATGCTAACTCAAATCTGTCGACATACTACAGTTGCACAATTTTATTAGCAATAACACAAAACAAACACCGTCTCAATAGGATAAATAATAAGGATTCTAAAGTCAAATATATGTGTGAAAATATTTTCACCCCTTTTTAACCTCTGTGACATCAATCTTTGACCTATTTTTTTTTTTTTGCATATTTATGTTCCTCTTGACTAGACCTACACATTTGACAATTATGAAAAGTCTACCTTACAAAGTTCAATAAAGGGCTACGCCGAGCGCAGCATGATACGACCGCAGCATGTCGACCACTGAAATTTGAACAAGTGTAAACTAAAATTAATGTGGACACAGTAATTTGCTGGACACAATAAGGACCTTGACACATTAATTAACTGGACACAAACTAATGAAAATAAAAATTAGCCCTTTTAATCCCTTATTACTAGGATATTGTAAGAGCTAAGAAATTCTGTTGACTACCATCAAGAGAAATCCAATGAAAAATAAAGATTTCACATATTTTGAAATATCATAATTTGGCCCCTTTGACCCCTTATAGCTTGGAAACCAAAGAGAAACACAAAATGTACTGCCATATCACTGAAAGCTTACAATGAGAACAATCTAAAGATGAAAATCCAATCAAAATCTAATGTAAAATAAAGACTTCACATATTTCTAATAATTGCAATTTTGACCCCTTTGACCCCTTATAGCTCAGAAACAGTAAGATCTACATCAAATCCGTTTACATACTTCTGAAAGCTTGCATTGAGAGGAATCCAAAGAAAAAATCCCATCAAAATCTGATGTAAAATAAAGATTTTACATATTTCTAAAAATCGCAATATTGGCCCCTTTGACCCCTAATACCTCGGAAACAGTAAGAGCTACACCAAATCTGTTGACATACTGCTGAAAGCGTACAATGTGAGGAATCTAAAGAAAAAAATCCCATTGAAATCGGATGAAAAATAGAAATTTTAGGTATTCTGCATGTTTGCAATTTTGCCCCGTTGGGCCCCTCATAGCTTGGAAAAGAAACAAGTTATCAAAAATCTAATGGTGCAGTGCTATGATAATTTTTCATAAGGAATCAAATGCAAAAAACTACATCAAAATCGGACTAATAATAAAAAAATTAAAATTTTTGAAATTTGCCCCTTTTGGGCCCCATTTACCTCGTGAACGGTACATGCCACGTGAAATCCGTTGCATATTACTGATTGGAAATTTCCTCAGGAGGACACTGAAAGAAACCCCATCAAAATCCGATAAATAATAAAGATTCTACAGTCAAATATACAAAAACATCAAATTTAACCCTTTTTGGCCCCTTTTTTAAAAACGGGAGGGGCCACAATGACCAAAACTAAGCCAAGCCTTCCTTTTATGCCAAGGAACATTGTGTTAAAATTTCATAAGGATTGGTCGACTGAAACTAAAGTTATTGACCAAAAACAAAAGTGTCTACAGACGACAACGACGACGACGACGCCGACAACGATGACGACGACAGCACCATACCATTATACGACCGCAAAAATTTTTGCGGTCGTATAAAAAGTATAACCAAGGTTAAACTTTTGGAAGCACAGGCAAACAGGACAAAACAAAACGCCCCCCGATCCTCGATCCGGGGGGTACAAACATTTTTTTCTGGGTAATGTCAATAATTTTTTTTTTAATTTCAGTAGTATTTTTATGAGTATTTATTGCCCATTTTTAATTAGGATTTCATTGTTGTGTGAATGAAAATTTAATGTTGTAAACATGCGATAAATCAGCTTTTCGGCAAAATTTTCAGAATAATTTTTGTTGAGTAAATCAAAAGTTACTGCCGAAAATGGTAGCCAGGAGATAGCTTTTTATTAGATCAAACTGGTTTGTTAGTTTCAAATCCCTGTTATATTAGTCCCAGCCTATACTCGAAGGCTGCTTATTTTTTGAAACAGGGGAGGTTACTTCGGAACTCTGGGTTAAATCTATTAAGGTTAAAGGCCCCTTTTTCAATCCAATGTTAAAAACCTATGGAAAGTTTATGTAAAACTTCCAGCCTAAACGGCTTGTTGCTTTATTCCAAAAATTCATCTGCAAATTATTTAAGATAATTGCCCATGCAAAGCTACCATCATTTTATGCTAGTATCAACAAATTTATTGATTTTGCAGAAAAAATCTTGAAAATATTGTGGTAGTTGGATGTTTTCTGGGACAAAAATGCTGTCTGTTCGAATGATTTGCCGTTTTTTTTTATATTGATTATCATAAATAACTCATTCTTTTGTTCATAAAACTTGCAACGAATGGTAGCTTTGTATGCATAAATGAAACAGCTATATGCAAAGGAAGTATGGTGAAGAACCAACAAGCCGTTATGGCTGGGGGTTTTACCAGGTTGGGGGAAACCCTAATTGGGCAATTATATCCCAATTGGGATATATGGTGATATCCCAATTGGGATATTTGACCTGTTTTTCATGAATTTTTTTTTTTCCTTTCAATGACATGTAATAAGACATTAAACATGAGAAACTTTGTGATTTTAGTCATCAAATGGCATTAGGTCAGCTTATAAAGGATGCTGCATTTCACCAGTAGATATATTTAGAATGGAAAAATAAACAACAATGATAAACGTTTGATTCTGTGAAAATTCAAGATTATCACAACTTTTAACTGGTTAAATTCTTAAGGCAAGAGAAACGGGAAGTCTGTGCAATATTTTTAAATTAAATTGGAAGCTAAGATTTTAAGAAATGTAAAGGTATTGAGGTTTCAAGAACGATTGTTACACCCTACATTTTGTACATTTATAGTTTTCCCCCCCCCCCAAGACATGGACAAAGGGAGCAAACTCAAGAAGAAATCAAAAATCATTTTCAAATTACTTTTTCTCTATATTTCATTCATTTAATAATGAAAAACTTTCTTTCTTTAACTATATAATCACAGTTTGTTTAATTTGACTGTAGAAAGAGATTTCTTCAAGAGAAGCAGCATAGAACGGTTGTAAGCTCCTTAAAGCTCAAATTATAGCTAAATCAAAGTACCTAATTTTCTTTGTCATAAATCGATCTTTAGAAAATTTGCATCATCCCTGCGAAACTGAGGTTTAAGGTAGCCTAACTCGTTGAGTTAGGGAAGATCTTCTTTGGCTCAATTGGTTAGAGCGCTGCCTTTAGATCTCAACGTCGTGGGTTCGATCCCCACCAGTGCCATGTGATTTGACCATCCTTGTTATTTCACAACATTGGCGTAATTGCGAGCACTTACTACTGGTGGAAACTGGGTATCCTGAGGTGAAAATCTGCCAGTTCAGTCACATGAGGTGACCGTGTTGATGTATAAATATAAATAGTTGAGAGATGAAGGCAGAGAGGTTCCGAGTGAGGTCACATTCCACTCCGTGAGTGAGCCATATGCCACTCATCATGCTCATGTGTCATCAGGATGTTTCCAGTAGTAAGAACCTGTGATACTCGGCAGGATGGTCACATCCCTCAAAAAAGACAAGGGGGAGGGGTGTAGTGAAACTGTGGTTTAAAGGTTGCCATCTCATTGAGTTAGGGAAGATCTCTTTGGCTCAATTGGTTAGAGTGCTGCCTTTAGATCTCGACGTCCTGGGTTCTATCCCCACCAGTGCCATGTGATTTGACCATCCTTGTTATTTCACAACTTCCCTTTGACAAAAGAAGTATATCCCCCGAAAGCTCTTACCCTATAGATTTATTACTTCTAAGTTTCATTATGCAGCATTAAACCCCCAAAATGTAATTTACAAATAACTGGTCAAATATCCCAATTGGGATATAACCATATAGCCCAATTGGGATATAATAGTCCCCCAACCTGTTTACATAAAATTTCCAGGGGTTTATCATTGGACTGAAAAAAGGACCTTTAACCTTAAGGTTAAAGGTACCCTTTTCAGTTCAATGTTAAACCTATGGGAATTTTGTGTAAAACCCCCAGCCTTAACAGTTTGTTGGTTTATTCCAAAAATTTATCTGCAAATTATTGAGATAATTGCCCATGCAAAGCTACCATTGTTTTATGCTAGTATCAACAAATTCAATGATTTTGCAGAAAAAAATATTAAAAATATTGTGGTAGTTGGATGTTTTCTGGGACAAAAATGCGGTCTGTTCGAATAATTTGTCGTTTTTTATATTGATTATCATAAATAACTCATTCATTTGTTGATATAACTTGCAAAAAATGGTAGCTTTGTATGCATAAATGAAACAGTTACTTGCAAACGAAGTTTGGTTAAGAACTAACAAGCCGTTAAGGCTGGGGGTTTTACATAAAATTTCCATAGGTTTATCATTGAACTGAAAAAGGGGCCTTTAACCTTAAAATGAAAAAGGTAAATATCTGAACCCTAATTTTTTTTTTAAAAATTTTTTAAAATTTAAATTCTTTATTGGCCTAATCACAGGGCCCTTTCGGGCATAACAAAATCATGTATACTTTCACACGCAGACAGATTCGTCCTAATGGCAGAAAGATGCAGTCTTTGAGCTATATAATATTAGGGATGCAAAGTGATTTTCAATTTTTAAAAATATGGGGAAATAGATTGTGTCATCTGAAAGACGTCTCTTCACCAATTTCAAAACACTTTACTTTTTATAAATAGCTTAAGAAATAAGCAAATGGCAGCCATTTTTCATATTGATAAAATCTCGAATTTTTTCGAAAATCTGTTTCCAGTTTTAAATGTCACAAAAATATTTATTTTGACCTGTCATCAGCTGGTCATTACTATTGTAAAATGTTGTATATGTTTTTTTGTATCTGTTAAATGCATTTCATTTGTGTGTTTTAACTATTAAGCCTACAAAATACATGTATATCATAAATGACAAATCTGAAGTGGGACAAAATAAACATGATGATTATTCTATCTCTGGAGGCCCTTATTTACGGTATATTTTGATTTTTTTACTTGCCTAGGCAACATTTATTTCATAAATATTAATTAGGGGTAATTATTTGGATTTCTATGTGATTTAATTTATTTTGAAAGCAGTAGAGTTGCCTTTTGAATGAAATACCTATGTATCTTTTTCTTTATTTTTTTTGTGCCAGTTTATTTCAAAGTGATCGGTTGCTAATTAGAGAAAAAAATCAATATTTCTTTCCTTGAGTACTAAAATTTGATTTATGACACATTTAGTGAATTTCAACTTGTTAGAATTAATGAAATGACAGCATGTACTACCTATCTCTTATAGGCAGCAGATCTTGGGTATTGATGCCGGTTGACCTTTGTTGACTGTAATCTATACTAAATATATAAAATTTATCTTGCTTTTAAAATTGAATGTGCAAATATGCATTACTGTTAAACCACTCGGGGGGGCAATTATTTGAATTTTAAATTTTCATATTTATTAAATTTTGTTTTGGGTAGCAATTATGACAAGCATTTACTGATTTTGAATGATAATGTGTTGGTAAGGTGAGCTGCAAAGGTAGAATATTTGATTCCGATTGCCAACAGTGATGAAAATCATCTTTTTAAACCTGTCAACATCGGAAAATCCAGCAAGGTCTACGGCTGGATTTGAACCCCTGCTTTGTTGTCATCTATGGCAACACCGCCTGCACTATGTCCAGCGCCCTAGACCACTAGACCACCTAAGCTATATGAAATATAGGTTTCGGTAACCTAGTTATTCCTCCTCGTAGGAAATCTAGAGTTGTAACATAGTACATGATGAACATTTGATGGGTAGGAAATAGATAGAAGAAGGATAAGGTTGATTTACTGATTTTGCCTTGTCTGTAATAAAGTTTTAACTGTAATCATGGTAATATTGTTCATAATAAAATTGATACTTATACAATGGATGTTCTATTATTTACACTGCTGCTGACTGGAAGTCTTAAATTTAAAAAAAAATCAAAGCATACAAAATTTATCAAAATTGCAACCAAAAATGCATGAGCCAGAACTGATTTTCTTTAAATTTTAATGTGCTATGATTTGCATCTCCAACAGTGTTAAAATATCAACATTTATAATTTTTTTAAAGCCTTCCATAATTCAAAGGAAATTAAGAATATGATACCAATTTTGGCCAAACATCATTATCAGAAGAATGCTAAATAATATGTTTCAAAGTTTACATCTCTCTGTAAAGAAGTTCAAATTATCTTAAAATAATAAAAAAAAAATTGGAAAACAATGAAATATAAGAAAAGTTTACCATCAGTGAAGTGCTGACAATCAAAATATAAAGTTTATAAAGAAGAGGTAACTCCATCTTTTGAGATTTGGCTGTAATAAAAAAATATATAAAAATAGAATACGGACATTTTGTTCAATTTTTTTGCAGTAATTATATGAAAAACATATTTTTCTTATTTTGGATAGTAATTTTTAGGGTGTATATTGCTTTTTTGAGTTTTTCCCAAAAAATTGCATTTTTCAAAAAGAAATTTCTATCCCAAATATTGCCTCATTTTCCATTAAATATGAATATACATAATCTTTGATATGTCGGTAATAATAATCACTCGTATTGAAAACCTTCTGGTAGTTGTGTTATGCACAAAAGCCCGTGATTGAAGGGTCATTATTTAAATGCAAATTTGGCAACAGAAATTTGGTTAAATTTTGAGTTCTCTCTTTGCTTTTGCATGCCTGCAACCTCCTTGGGCCCTACAGTACAAAAATGTGCCAAGATGTTTTGCGACTCTGGCCTAAGACAGGGTTTCAAAGGACTAAATGCATAACCTAGTAAAAATAAAAAAATGTAATTAGATCTACTCCCGACAGTAAAGAATCTGAAAAATCTTCATTTGTCGCCTCAACATGGTACTCACGTGCAACAAATTTTAGGGGAAGGAAATCAAAATTATGATGTCTGAAAAATGTCCTTTGAAAAATCTTCGAACAATTAGGTTTGTAAAAAAGGCACATTTTAGCCCTTAAACCATCAAATGACATTAAGGAGGTTCGCTCCTCATGTTTTGGGATTTCTGTCAGATTTTCAGAATCTTCTGGATGCATTACAATTTTTTGTCCATGGACCCCTTATTTTTTCTCATAATTTCATTTTATACATCTTTATGAGCGTTCTGTGATAATTTTATAAAATTTTATTTATTCTGTCACATTCATTCATGATCAAACCTGTCTTAATCCAATAAAAAAACCGAAAAGTTCAGTTTCCCGCCAAATTTCAATCACTAATAAATCTCAAAAACGAGATCATCAACCTATCATATTTTTTTCACTTAAATTACTTCTTTTATAGTTTTCTAACAAAAAATAACATTTATTTGAAATTCTATTTATTATCAAATGGAGTAGCGAACCACCTTAAAGTTTTCGAAGACGTACGGTGAAAGGACTAAGGGGGCATGCAAGACCACAGGGGCTAGGCATGTTAAAGGTTAATACAACAAGGGGTTGAACTGCCATTTTGAAATTTTTACATGCTCGTGTGTTAAGGGAGTACGAGCCTCAGATTTCAGAAGCAATTTCTATATCCTCGGGTTTTATCCATTCAAACAGTACTGATTTTTTTGCACATGGATCACATTTTCTTGGTCATAAGTCATTTTAAAATACATAAAATAAACTGTGTATAAAATTTAATCAACTTCCAATTATAATTTCATATATTTAAAGGCCTATAAACATTTTATGCAAATTGAAGGAAAACTCAAGAGATCTCTTTCCCGCCAAAATTTTGACGTCTTATATCTCAAAAATTCCTACATGGATTTTCAAAATTTTTTGCTCAAGTTGTTCCATTAGTGGTGCTCTTCAAAACAAAAGGTCGGAATTTTAATTCTAATTACAAAATTTCTGCCACTCGTACTCCCTTAACTTTTCCCATTGAAAGAAAAATGATATCCCTTTCCAAGCCCCATTTAAAGGCATTGGTCTAAAAACCACAAAGTTATCCCATACGAATCAAAACGAAAATGCGTGAAATTCATCGGATAGGTCGGATATTGTCGGGAAGCCCCATTGCAATCTATCTAGAGACCATTGCATGCGTTGTCCAATCATTTTGACATGCAAGATCTCTTGATATGTTGATATATTATGTATTTGATAAATTTTTATTTGCATTAAAATAGCTCAATAATTATTTATTTATTTTTATCAATCGTATTCACTTTTTTATTTATTTTCGATTGAAATTGAAAGATCGAATTGAATGAATGTTGATGGTTCACAGTTACCTCAATATACCTCCCCTGAAAATGACCACTTTTCTGCACATGGGACGGCCATAGAATTTCTTGGGGGATGAAATTAACACAGGCTGAACAAATCCTTGGATCAGTGGTTTTCGGGCAGTGTTTTTGATCTATTAAAAACCCAATTCCACAAACTACATGCTCAACAGTAACCTGGGACTAATATAACAGGGATTTGAAACATTTACATTTCTTACAAATTCGGTGCCGCGGCAGATTTACCTGTAAATCGTCGTATTTTTCAGTATTTCTCTGTTGAAACATAGGACATACACTTTATATCTACATTTTTCTACCGATTTTAATACAAAATACATCATTTATAGAAAAAAGATGGCTGTAAATCATAGTATAATTTTTTGTCAAATAAATTTATTCCGAAGTACACAAATTTTGCTCTTAAACTTGGATAATATTGGGTTTTTTTAGAAATATACCGCGAAATTTTACACTTCATGACGTTTTTTCATTACACTTTCTTTTTTCCCCAAAATATTTAATGCTACAAAATTTATATGATTGAAAAGATGAAACTTCGACGCGAATCATGATATATTTTTATTTAAATTTAGTTGAAAATTTAGTTGTAAAATACACAGGGAAAAGTTAAGTGTTTGAACTCAAAAATGTATTTCTAGAAATTGCATGAGTGTGGTCACATCAGTCAAAATTTATCAGCACTGTTAAAAATCTTTCCTGCATAAATTTTATATGACTACAAAGCCAATGCAAAGAGCTTTATACTGATAAAATTTGGTAATGGAAGATGGAATTTGGCAGGTAAACTAACGAGTTAAAGTTAGCCAATTTTCTTGATTTTCATTGTTCTGACGCTGATTAATCATCGATAACTGTCATTTGTTTATTGGACGGTTTCTCGATAATTTTACGACCTCTATACACAAGAAAACAACCCTTGTTGCATTTATTACCCATTTTTAATTAGGATTTCATTGTTGCGTGAATAGAAATTTAATGCTGTAAATATAGAATCAGAATAAGAATATTTTATTGATATAAAATCCAAACTATAGGATTGTTATCAACACATACACAATACAAAATAATAACAGCAATAATTAATTAACTACAACACATTTTACACATATTCAATTTAAGACGCATGCCTGATCCATTTAGTAAATTCATTATTTTCTTTCATATTTGAGGTGACGCTGCTTCGATTTAGTATACAGGATAAAAGTATTATGACCTTTTATAAATATATGATAATAATAAAAATAATATATAAATGTCAGTATCATTTTAGTTACCAATAATTAGAAAAGCATTTCTGAAGTTGTACATTTCACTGATTTTAGTTACAATAATTTTAACAACATCATATTCTTGACAAGTAAATAAAAAATTAAATTGAGATTTGGTATCTAGACCTCCAAAAGATGGAATTATATTAATAATATATGAAAAAAGTTTTTCTCTTGTATCAATTAGTTTAATGCATTGAATAAGAAAATGATATACGATAAATAGGCTTTTCGGCAAATTTTTTAGAATAATTTTATGTTGAGTAAATCAAAATTTACAGCCGAAAATCGTAGCCTGGACACTGCTTTTTATTCGATCAAACTGGTTTGTTAAATAGTTTCATTAGTCCAAGACAGTAATTAACGAACCAACGGCTGTGAAATGTATACTCCATAGGCTGGAGAGGTAGGCATATTGCTCCAAAGAAAAGGAAGTTCATAATTGGGAAATTAAAATCATCATGCTTGTCATTCATATTTTAGAAACGTCCAAGTTCACAACAAAAGATATATGTACGAAATAGGTGTATCAGTAGTTTCTTTAAACGTTAATTCATTATTCATTTTCAAGAAGCCATATACACCACTTTCTAACTGTTTAAACTGTGCATGTATGTAAATTTAACCTCTGCTAGGTGCACCACCATACCATATGGTGCATGGTCAGGCAAGACTGCAATCACTCCTCAACATCGCAAGTAGGAATACTTTATTATAAAATAGGTATTTACAGGGACTATGTACATGACTCCAAAAGACTACTGCCAAAGATATTGGAACATAATGTTAGACTTATATATATTTTACACTAGATATTAACTTTATGGAGACAACAGCTCAATCAAAGCCTAACAGATTCAATTTAAGTTTGTAGTTTATAACTCAGAACCGGGCTCAGAACATGACGCTTCGGGCAGTAAATAATCACTTGTAATAAAACATGATGGTCAGTGAGTAGTATATAAGGACGAGCAAAGTCGCATTTGAGGTGGTGGTGCTGTGGTGGTGCCACAAGTGACGTCACCGGAAGTGACATAGACCGGATATGACGTGACCGAAGTCACGTGACCGGAAGCGGAAGTCACGTGACCGGATGTAGAAGTGTTTGGGTTGCGCATGCGCAACCGGAAGTAGCCCTTTTTGAAGCCCTAGTCGGGCCTATTGACCGGAAATGACGTGTTGGAACAACACGTGCCCCCCGCAGGGGTAACGGTTGACCGTAGTCCAATACGCATGCGCAACCGGAAGTGGTCTTATTTGAAGCCCTAGTCGGGCCTATTGACCGGAAATGACGTGTTGAAAGAGTGCAAGATCCCACAGGGGTGTTGTTTGACCTTACTACAATGTACATACGCGACTGGAAGTGGGCGAAGCCTCCGGTACAGACCGGAAGTCGGGAATTTTCCCTAGTCGGAACGACTCGGGCATGGTCTTTCGGATGTTTTTATATGTTTTTACCCCTTTTTCAATGGTATTCTGTATATTTTATTCCCTTAGTAATTTCTCCCTTGTCTCACCGTTTTTCTTGTTGTAATACCTTTTCAACCCCTTTTCAGTATTGTTCTTTGTATTTTCCCTCTTTTTCATCCAATTCTTAAAGTGATTTCGCTTTTCCCGCCCAAGATCTATAATGTCGTCTGCTATTGCCATTGTATTATTTTGTCCCCCTTTTGTACCTAATTATATCCCTTTTTCATCCAATTTTTAGAGTGACTTCCTTTTTCCCGCCCATTTTCTATAGTGTCGTCTGCTATTGCCATTGTATTATTATTTCCTATTATATTACATAATTATCTCCCTTTTCATCCAATTCTAAGAGTGATCTCCCTTTTCCCGCCCATTTTCTATAGTGTCGTCTGCTTTTTTTTAGATTTCCTGCCATTTTCGCCTAAACCTATTATATTTCATCATTTCTTCCATTTGCATCCAATTCCTTTTCCTGTTTTCTCTAGTATAGTCTTTTATTTTTCACCATTTTATTAGTTATCGCCTTTTTCCAGCGCAATTTCTAGAGTGTTGCCTGCTAATTTAGATTTCCCGCCATTTTTCATCCAATTCTTTCAGTTAATTCCCTTTTCCCGCCATATTTCTATAGTGTCGTCTGCTATTTTTAGATCCATTTTTCATCCAATTCTTTGAGTGATTTCCCCTTTCCCGGCTTATGTCTGTAGTGTCGTCTGCTATTTTTTAGATTTCGCGCCTTTTCCCCTAAACCTATTATATTTCATCATTACTTCCATTTGCATCCAATTCTTTTTCCTGTTTTCTCCAGTAAAGTCTTCTATTTATCACCATTTTATTAGTTACCCCCTTTTCCACATTATTTCATAATCCTTTCCCTTTAATACAACATCTAACCTAACTAATGACAATTTTATATTCATTTATTGTTTATATTTGAATATTATACTGTTTTTTTTTCTTCTAATTATTAAGACTCCCAACACATGCACCCGACTTGAACTGCTGTATTGGTGTTGTATACCCTCATGCAAAGCTCTGTCCTTATCTGATTTTGGCTTTAAATTTAGATCATATTGGTTATTTGTTCTCTATCAGTTTTTAAACATTTTATAGTTTTTGGTCTTCCAAACGTTTAGATTTTATCTGCACTGAAGAGACATAAGTTGTCGAAATGCGCATATGCAGAAAATAAATTCACGGTGACTTCGGTATTTAGATATTTCTTAACCTTTTACCTTAACTTTATTATTGTAGTATTTGAGATCATTTGTTGTAATATATTTACAAGGGTCACTCTGCATTTCTCCAGGCTTGTGACTGGCTATAACCGTATAGTTATACGCTGCATTACCCCTCTTCCTTCTTTTTTATCTTTTTCTTTTTATTCTTTTATTCCTTTTTATTCTTTTTATCTCATTTTTTCCCTTTTTTGATTTTCATTGGGGCTTTGTCTCATTCGTTGTGGTGTTGACTTTCTTGGCAATATAATCTTCTTGTAATTTTTTTGCGGTCTTTCTTCACCTGTTTGTTCAGTTTGGCCCATTCGGTATAAAACTCGGTACACAATTTACAAATCCACCTCTTACTGTCAAATTCTGAGCGTTTCTTTACTTGTTGACATTTGGAACATTTCTTTTTCTTGGGTTTTAGATGCATTCTATTAGTCTGGATGAAAGGTAAATCTGGCAGGATTTTCCGTCGATATCCAGGTTTCTGCTCTTCTTTTTCTTTCACATATTTCTTCATTCCGGTTGGAGTAACGACGTAGATGCACGACATTTTATCCGATACTTTCGAGAGTTGGAAATCAACTGACAAAATTTTAGTTGTATGTTCTTTTATTCATCTTCATAGGTGATTTGTTTCAATAATGAATTATCCATTGTATTTACAATTGGCAGCGTAGAATGCATCAACTAGTCTTTGTTTCCATTTTTCAAGGCCTTCATAATGCTTTTGGAGATTTTTAGCCTTAACCAAAATGGCGTAAACCTCGGCGGGACGGGATGCAAACAATAATTGTAAATGAATTTTGTCCATTTTTCTTTTTAACTTACTGCAAAATATTAGTCTGCCGACTGAAGAGGTCGTTCGATCGCGCCTTTATATAGTCCAAGTCATTTGTCTCGATGGTTGTGATTGGATGTTTATTTTTGTAAGACGGCTTCTGATTGGTTGAATTCCCTGCAATTTAATTGGTCCGTATTATGTACACCTTCAATCCACTTTTTGTTTCAGGAATGGTGACTTACTGAATGATAGATCTACATCTCCTTTAAATAGCTTATCTGTAACCTGATGGTACTATAACCTGTTGGAACTCTACCCCAAAACCATAAAACCATAAAACTATCTCTATAACCTAAGTAGCATTAGCTTAACCTTAATTTGTTGCTGAATACTACATAAACTGAACCCTTATTAATTATTTACCTGTACCATAGCCCTAACCTCATCCTTCATGTACCAGTTTTGATAAATAAGTCATGTTGTATTTGTCGTGATATGATTTTAGTGCTGTTTGTAGTTACCAGAGTTATTTGAACCTAATTATAAGTTTTCGCTTGATATGTCTTGTCATATACGCCATTTTTTTTTGGTTCTTTTTTTATGTGATACTTTGTTAACGCATTTTAGTGTCTAGAATACCTTCCATTCTGAACTTCAGATTTTTCAGTTTTGTGATCTGGTTGGTATCCATTTCGGATTTGGTTTCTCGATTCATTTTGTATTTATAAACAACAATATATTCACAGATTTACATTTTTTTATTATCTCCGTCAGTTAGGCAGACACGGGTCGGAGATCCACATGCTTCCTGTACAATATGTATTTAAATTAATGTTTTCATTTCAAATGTTCACACTGTAGTACGTGTTCGATTTTCCGTACCAATTCTCCCGGGCATAGTTGGCCCACCTGCATAGTAGGTAATTGAATAGGTAAGTCCAATCCTGGGCACTGAATTGTGGTCTGTACTAAATCGTGCTGTTCCATCTCAACTATCACCTCCCCTAGAATGCAGTCTATTATGTTGCGTAGATCAAGTAAGAAGTCCTGAACGTTTTTAACTGTTAGTGTATAACACGTTAATTCTATGCCAGGTGGTACCACCTGTTTAATTTTCAGCTTGATTATATACTCCCCATTGTTACAGTCTGTTGGCTGGTGTTCTGGTTTAACTTTGTGCTTCTCTTGTTGATGACATATGGGTAAAGGGTTTTGGTTGTGGATTCTCATATGTCGGTTACGATTGTATTTTCTAGAAAATGTCTTCTTACATATTCCACAACTAAATTGGTGTTGGTTGTCACGACGATGATGTTCACTGTTATACATCTGTAACGACAAAATGATATTATTTAAGTAATAATTAGTTATAGACATTATACTTAGTTATGAATATGAATAAGTGATGAATATGAATTAATGATAGGTCATTATTGTACTTACCATTTACTTAAGGTATCTTCGCTTTCGAACTGGTCAGCAGAATGGCAGTCTGGCGACTGAGGAAGTCGGTCGATCACGGCTTTATATAGTCAAAGTCATTTGTATCGAAGGCTGTGATTGGTTGATTCATTTTGGAAGAAGAGATTTGATTGGTTGATTTTCCTGCATTCTGATTGGTCAATCCATGGTAAATGGAGGCTTCTGATTGGTTGAATTTCCTGCAATTTGATTGGTCAACATAATGTACAGCTTCAATCCACTTTTTGTTGTAATTGTGTTCGAATTTCCTGTTTCAGTTCGTTTTTTATCTCAAAGTTTACATTTGTTTTCATCATTCCGTGTAATTGTTTTCATAGTTCATGTTTCAGATCGTATTTTCGATGAATTTATTGCACTTTTGTTGTCTTTATCGACCTTTTTACGGGTTTTTGCTGCTGGTGCTGCTGCTTCTCGTCAATACCTGGATATATCTGCTGCTGCTGCTGGTGTTGGAATGATGGCTATTGTGGTGGCGGCGGCGGCGGTGGTGGTGATGGTGAATTTTAGGTATTTGGGTAGTGGTGGTGGTTGTGAATTTCATGTATCTGGGTGGTGGTGGTGGGTTTAAATTATAGATAGGGTTAGAGTTAGGTTTAGATTATGGTAAGGGTTAGGGTTATATTATGGTAAGGTTAGGATTAAAGTTAAATGATAGATAGGATTAGAGTTATATTATGGTTAGCGTTAGGGTTAGAGTTAGCTTATAGATAGGATTAGGGGTATATTGTGGATAGTGTTAGGGTAAGGGTTAGGTTTTAGATAGGATTAGGGTTATATTATGGTAAGAATTAGAGCTAGGTTTAGATTAAGGTAAGGGTTAGGGTTAAAATATGGTAAGGTTAGGGTTAAAGTTAAATGATAGATAGGGTTACAGCTAAATCAGGGTAAGGTTAGGATTAGAGTTAGATTAAAGATAGAATCAAGGTTATTTTATGGGTAGGTTACAGTTAAGTTTTAGATTACGGTAGGGGTAGGAGTTAGACTGGGTAAGGGTTATAGTTAAATTATAGATAAAGATAGGGTTAAATATGGATAGTGTTAGGTTAGAGTTATCCATTGTATAAGAAGTCAGATAAAATTTCAAAATAGTTATAAAAGGAAGTGCACATAGATGTCTCATTTAATTCGTCATGGACAGTCTGGAGGTCTACAAGCGGATCGTGCATACCATGTTTGAAGATGGGGTTATCAATTCTGGACGGATATATGTATTATATGTGTTCACTCAAACCTATTGTGCTGAATACAAAAATAAAGCAACAGAGATCTGGGCAGCTCATCATCAATTGATAGAAGAATTAGGAAAAACGGATTGAAGCTGTACAGAATGTGGACCAATCAAATTGCAGGGATTTCAACCAATCAACTGTTTTTACCTACTGGATTGACCAATCACAATGTAGGAAAATGAACCAATCAGAAGCCGTCTGACAAATATTACCTGACGAATTATAGCTACGGAGATAATAGACATAGAATATATAAGGAGTACAAGAACAGGCTGAAGCCAATAAAGACAGAATGGGTGTAAATATTGTTGACGGGGATTTATTGAAAGCAGAAAATGTAGATGTTATTGTTCATCAAGTGAATTGTCTTTGCATCAAGGCGCATGGATTATCACGACAGATAGCTGAAAAATTTCCATGGGGTGATATATATTCTACACGTAGAGGAGAGGGAAGCAAAAATTTAGCAATCAAAGAAGACAGAGGAATTCCAGGAACGATAACAGTATTGAAGTCACCTAAGCCCCTGCAGCCAGATGTTGTATGCTTTTTGAGTCAGTGGGACTATGGAACTGTTGACCAA
>MJUU01068649.1:26589-40640 GCA_002080025.1 Modiolus philippinarum | reverse complement strand
TTTGAAGATGCAAAACAGAGACTTGAAAAGATTATAGCTGTGTTTGAAGACAAAGAACCAGAACTGAAACAGATGAAGGTAGTTACAGAATCCAACCAAGTGGATATTAAGAAGATGGACGTACTAGTGACAGAAGAACCAGCACTGAAGACAGAAAACTTAAATTGACAATAATGTAAAGACGGAAATGAAAATGCATTGTCAGGGTTCGTTATTATTATGCCCCAAAAGGATAAAGTGATAAACCACCGATCACCATACCCCATCCCAATCACAACCCACTACCACCAAAATCATTTCCTATTTTCTCCAACACCACCACCACCACCACAACCAACACAGGTATAGCCCACCACCACCACCACCAACACAGGTATAGCCCACCACCACCACCACCTACACAGGTATAGCCCACTACCACCACCACCGCCACCAACACAGGTATAGCCCACCACCACCACCACCACCACCACCATAGACCATCGTCCCACCACCACCACCCGTATATCCTATTATCCCACCACCACCACCGAGATACCTGAAAATCAACACCACCACCACCCAGATATCTGAAATTCACAACCACCACCACTACCCAAATACCTTAAATTCACCATCACCACCACCGCCGCCGCCGCCACCACAATAGCCTATCATTCCAACACCACCAGCAGCAGCAGCAGACAGACCTAACCCCTTACCATCAGCAGCAGCAGATATATCCAAGTATTGACGAGAAGCAGCAGCAGCAGCAGCAAAAACCCGTAAAAAGGTCGATAAAGACAACAAAAGTGCAATAAATTCATCGAAAATACGATCTGAAACATGAACTATGAAAACAATTACACGGAATGATGAAAACAAATGTAAACTTTGAGATAAAAAACGAACTGAAACAGGAAATTCGAACACAATTACAACAAAAAGTGGATTGAAGCTGTACATTATATTGACCAATCAAATTGCAGGAAATTCAACCAATCAGAAGCCTCCATTTACCATGGATTGACCAATCAGAATACAGGAAAATCAACCAATCAAATCCCTTCTTCCAAAATGAATCAACCAATCACAGCCTTCGATACAAATGACTTTGACTATATAAAGCCGCGATCGACCGACTTCCTCAGTCGCCAGACTGCCATTCTGCTGACCAGTTCGAAAGCGAAGATACCTTAAGTAAATGGTAAGTACAATAATTACCCATCACTAATTCATATTCATCACTAATTCATATTCATAACTAAGTATAATGTCTATAACTAATTATTCATCGTCGTGACAACCAACACCAATTTAGTTGTGGAATATGTAAGAAGACATTTTCTAGAAAATACAATCGTAACCGACATATGAGAATCCACAACCAAAACCCTTTACCCATATGTCATCAACAAGAGAAGCACAAAGTTAAACCAGAACACCAGCCAACAGACTGTAACAATTGGGAGTATATAGTCAAACTGAAAATTAAACAGGTGGTACCACCTGGCATTGAATTAACGTGTTATACACTAACAGTTAAAACGTTCAGGACTTCTTACTTGATCTACGCAACATAATAGACTGCATTCTAGGGGAGGTGATAGTTGAGATGGAAAAGCACGATTTAGTACAGACCACAATTCAGTGCCCAGAATTGGACTTACCTATTCAATTACCTACTATGCAGGTGGGCCAACTATGCCCGGGAGAATTGGTACGGAAAATCGAACACGTACTACAGTGTGAACATTTGAAATGAAAACATTAATTTAAATACATATTGTACAGGAAGCATGTGGATCTCCGACCCGTGTCTGCCTAACTGACGGAGATAATAAAAAATGTAAATCTGTGAATATATTGTTGTTTATAAATACAAAATGAATCGAGAAACCAAATCCAAAATGGATACCAACCAGATCACAAAACTGAAAAATCTGAAGTTCAGAATGGAAGGTATTCTAGACACTAAAATGCGTTAACAAAGTATCACATAAGAAAAGAACAAAAAAATGGTGTATATGACAAAACATATCAAGCGAAACTTATAATTAGGTTCAAATAACTCTGGTAAATACAAACAGCACTAAAATCATATAACGACAAATACAACATGACTTATTTATCAAAACTGGAACATGAAGGATGAGGTTAGGGCTATGGTACAGGTAAATAATTAATAAGGGTTCAGTTTATGTAGTATTCAGCAACAAATTAAGGTTAAGCTAATGCTACTAAGGTTATAGAGATAGTTTTATGGTTTTATGGTTTTGGGGTAGAGTTCCAACAGGTTATAGTACCATCAGGTTACAGATAAGCTATTTAAAGGAGATGTAGATCTATCATTCAGTAAGTCACCATTCCTGAAACAAAAAGTGGATTGAAGGTGTACATAATACGGACCAATTAAATTGCAGGGAATTCAACCAATCAGAAGCCGTCTTACAAAAATAAACATCCAATCACAACCATCGAGACAAATGACTTGGACTATATAAAGGCGCGATCGAACGACCTCTTCAGTCGCCAGACTAATATTTTGCAGTAAATTAAAAAGAAAAATGGACAAAATTCATTTACAATTATTGTTTGCATCCCGTCCCGCCGAGGTTTACGCCATCTTGGTTAAGGCTAAAAATCTCCAAAAGCATTATGAAGGCCTTGAAAAATGGAAACAAAGACTAGTTGATGCATTCTACGCTGCCAATTGTAAATAAAAGGTTCATTATTGAAACAAATCACCTATGAAGATGAATAAAAGAACATACAACTAAAAATTTTGTCAGTTGATTTCCAACTCTCGAAAGTATCGGACAAAATGTCGTGCATCTACGTCGTTACTCCAACCGGAATGAAGAAATATGTGAAAGAAAAAGAAGAGCCGAAACCTGGATATCGAAGGAAAATCCTGCCAGATTTACCTTTCATCCAGACTAACAGAATGCATCTAAAACCCAAGAAAAAGAAATGTTCCAAATGTCAACAAGTAAAGAAACGCTCAGAATTTGACAGTAAGAGGTGGATTTGTAAATTGTGTACCGATTTTTATACAGAATGGGCCAAACTAAACAAACAGGTGAAGAAAGACCGCAAAAAATTACAAGAAGAGTATACTGCCAAGAAAGTCAACACCACAACGAATGAGACAAAGCCCCAATGAAAATCAAAAAAGGGAAAAAATGAGATAAAAAGAATAAAAAGGAATAAAAGAAGAAAAAGAAAAAGATAAAAAAGAAGGAAGAGGGGTAATGCAGCGTATAACTATACGGTTATAGCCAGTCACAAGCCTGGAGAAATGCAGAGTGACCCTTGTAAATATATTACAACAAATGATCTCAAATACTACAATAATAAAGTTAAGGTATAAGGTTAAGAAATATCTAAATACCGAAGTCACCGTGAATTTATTTTCTGCATATGCGCATTTCGACAACTTATGTCTCTTCAGTGCAGATAAAATCTAAACGTTTGGAAGACCAAAAACAATAAAATGTTTAAAAACTGATAGAGAACAAATAACCAATATGATCTAAATTTAAAGCCAAAATCAGATAAGGACAGAGCTTTGCATGAGGGTATACAACACCAATACAGCAGTTCAAGTCGGGTGCATGTGTTGGGAGTCTTGATAATTAGAAGAAAAAAAAACAATATAATATTCAAATATAAACAATAAATGAATATAAAATTGTCATTAGTTAGGTTAGAGGTTGTATTAAAGGGAAAGAATTATGAAATAATGTGGAAAAGGGGATAACTAATAAAATGGTGATAAATAGAAGACTTTACTGGAGAAAACAGGAAAAAAATTGGATGCAAATGGAAGTAATGATAAAATATAATAGGTTTAGGGGAAAAAGGCGCGAAATCTAAAAAAGCAGACGACCCTACAGACATTAGCCGGGAAAGGGGAAATCACTCAAAGAATTGGATGAAAAATGGATCTAAAAATAGCAGACGACACTATAGAAATATGGCGGGAAAAGGGAATTAACTGAAAGAATTGGATAAAAAATGGCGGGAAATCTAAATTAGCAGGCAACACTCTAGAAATTGCGCTGGAAAAAGGCGATAACTAATAAAATGGTGAAAAATAAAAGACTATACTAGAGAAAACAGGAAAAGGAATTGGATGCAAATGGAAGAAATGATGAAATATAATAGGTTTAGGCGAAAATGGCAGGAAATCTAAAAAATAGCAGACGACACTATAGAAAATGGGCGGGAAAAGGGAGATCACTCTAAGAATTGGATGAAAAAGAGAGATAATTATGTAATATAATAGGAAATAATAATACAATGGCAATAGCAGACGACACTATAGAAAATGGTCGGGAAAAAGGAAATCACTCTAAGAATTGGATGAAAAAGGGAGATAATTAGGTACAAAAGGGGGACAAAATAATACAATTGCAATAGCAGACGACATTATAGATCTTGGGCGGGAAAAGCGAAATCACTTTAAGAATTGGATGAAAAAGAGAGAAAATACAAAGAACAATACTGAAAAGGGGTTGAAAAGGTATTACAACAATAAAAACGGTGGGACAAGGGAGAAATTACTAAGGGAAGAAAATATACAGAATACCATTGAAAAAGGGGTAAAAACATATAAAAACATCCGAAAGACCATGCCCGAGTCGTTCCGACTAGGCAAAATTCCCGACTTCCGGTCTGTACCGGAGGCTTCGCCCACTTCCGGTCGCGTATGTACATTGTAGTAAGGTCACACAACACCCCTGCAGGATCTTGCACTCTTTCAACACGTCATTTCCGGTCAATAGGCCCGACTAGGGCTTCAAATAAGACCACTTCCGGTTGCGCATGCGTTATGGACTAAGGTCAACCGTGACCCCTGCGGGGGCGTGTGTTGTTCCAACACGTCATTTCCGGTCAATAGGCCCGACTAGGGCTTCAAAAAGGGCTACTTCCGGTTGCGCATGCGCAACCCAAACACTTCTACATCCGGTCACGTGACTTCCGCTTCCGGTCACGTGACTTCGGTCACGTCATATCCGGTCTACGTCACTTCGAGTGACGTCACTTCCGGCACCACCACAGCACCACCACCTCAAATGCGACTTTGCTCGTCCATATATACTACTTCAGTGAAATTTCACCTAACACTTTTACATTTAATTCGCTGGACAATTTATGGTTAATGATATCTGAGAAATACTGTCTGATGCAATATGAAGGGGTCGGTGTCTTCGGGTTAGAGAAAAGGGGAGGTTGGGATACCCATATACCGTTTTAACCCTACCGCTAGCGTTCGTTAGTGCCAGTACAAAATCTTGCTATGCCGAGTTCATTTCGTTATCTACGTTTGTCTTTTTATTGATTTTCTTGTGGAGTTCCCTGTTAGATTGTGGTATGTGATTGTAATTTGAGGCAATTGTAAGTGTTTCCTGTTATCTTCCCTTAATTAATTTCGACATTTTTGTAACACAGGTCGGAACTGTCCTTCATGTGCAATCAAACTTTGTTGTATCTTTTTGTACAGTATTATTTTTAAGTACCTCAGAGAATCATTAACTGGGTGCATTTTTGTTGCGTAATGCTTGGCATTACAGCCGTTCTACACATCCCGGACTTTGTTGATGCTTCTTCCACATTTTTGAGTCCAAAATGATGACACTGCGATCTGAACTATTTTTGCCATTCGGGTTGACACATTAATAAGGTCACGTTGTAGTGGCAGAGTGTACATTTCACAGAGCTCAACTATGACCAACTATGGTGACAAACCAGCTGCTTGCATGAAGACTTTGCCTTTAACTTTGATTCACGGATTCATTTGCTATATTACGCTAAACAGATCCATATTTTTATTATGTTTCCAAACATGGTTAAGATGCGCTGGTGAAGTTCAAATTCAATCGGCAGTTGACCACTAAGTATATACACAGAAGTTGTAGTCCGCTTCGGTAGATGTTGAAACTGTTAACTCGGTCCTGAAAAGTATGACGACCCTTGTGTCAAGTCAGATATGAACAATTCAATGCATCTCAGACCATAAAGGAGTCTATATAGATATGAACCAAAACAAAAGAGAGCATAAACCGTTTTTTCTTGGAGTTTGAATTTTAAATGAATAAATTCACTAATACCAAACTTAAAATAAGTGTCATGTTTAATACCCAAATGTTTGGCACTTGAGGTTGTCTGTACTTTGTCATCGTTTAGGTACCATGAGGTTTCACTCTGGCCACCATACTGTAGTATCCAAGACTTTGGCTGCTGATGACATATTGGTATTTATTGGCACAATTTGAAAGCACCACTAACATTGTTTGTATTTCCTGTGGATTAAATGACACAATGGTCACATCACCAGCAACGATGGAAATGCCATAATATAAGGTACCCGCTTGATTTTTTTAAATTAAAGTCTTTATTGTTCACCTCTTGTTGAAGACCCTTGGGCAACATCAAGATGTAGACAGGAATAAAAGCCCCGTCCTTGATAAACTGGAGTTTTCTATGTATCGTGTGCGTTTTTGTCACATGTTAATTCACTCCATATCCTTTCATTTTTCCCTTTTGAATTATTCAGCTAACAGGGGCAAATTGTCGCTTGAAATGCCAGTTCGGTGCATTTCTCTCAGTGGCACAGAGTGTTACAATACGTCAAAAGCCTTCTGAACATCAGTCAAAGTTACAATAAGTTTTTTTTTTCAATTTTTCTTGCTTTTGTTTTCATTTCAGTAAGACGGTATCAAGCTGCTATTGAAGGACTTGCACTCTAAATGAAACAAATCTTTTTTAAACGACCCCGTTTTGTTTTAATAATATTTGCATTACTTTGAAAATGAAATTTTTCAAACAATTTTCTCACCTTAGTGGTGACAGTTATTTTACAACAAGAATCAGGTTTATCACGAGCTGCTTTTCCTCCGCCCCTTATATACCAGGCAGCTAATTGTCACTTTTCAAATAGATGGAAGTTGAACGTTTGAATATATATAATTTGTAAGTTTAGTTAAAATTTCTATAAGAATATGTGAATTGAATTAAACATATTTTATTGCAAATAAGGCAAAGGGATCGGGCACAAGTTATAACAACATTATTTAAAGCCCCCTCCCGTGTTTCCTCTTTAGATATCAATTGAAGAGGAGTTTGTTGATTTCAGAGAGTTGCATCAATATAAAAAAGCCGTTCTCGATAAGCAATTTATAATTTTCATCAAAGTTTAGGTTATCAGAGGGCATGGAAAACTCTTGTAAATAATCTGCCCATGCTTTGATTTAAGGTAGTAGAATTCAAATTCAAATTCTTTATTAATCTAATCCACAGGGCCCTCTCGGGCATAAAAAATCATATATACTTTCAAACACAGACACGTACATCCACCCGTACATGCACACACACCCACCTTTCTCGCTAATTATATTAATTAGGTACAGCACAATAGAACTTTCATTGTAATACAGGGAGAGTTCGGCATATATAAGAAGAGGGATAACTCTAATATTACAACTGTTAAAATTATTGTGAATCAGAGAAAGCTCGATATGTATAACAAAGAAAGATATTATATTCCACACATAATAGAAAAAAGAAGGGAAACGGGGAATGTGTCAAAGAGACAACGATCCAAGGGGAGTAATAATGCATATATAATATAAAATAGAGTAATTCATAACAACTGTATTAATAAACTATTCTACACACCATTAATTATCAATTATCTTTCTGTCTAAAAAAATGTTCTGAAGTCCAGTAAAATTATTGGATCTTCGTTTGACATTATCCATACAAATGATTCAGAGGTGTGAAGTCTTTTCAGATTTGAGAAAAGATTTGTTAATTTTGCTAAAAATATATTTCTTCTGTTTTCATACAAAGGACAATGCAATAAAAAAAAATGCCCTTCATCTTCTACCTGGTTCATTGAACAATACTGACAGATCATTTCACATCGGGATAGTGGCCCTAGTTTACCTGCACTATTGACCATTTTTTCATATCTACCCTTTTCTAATTGCTAAATTCTAAATTTCGTCAGCATATGACGTATATTTTGATTCTTAACATTAAGGTAACTTTCAAACTGAAAAGAGCATTTAAATTTGAAGTATGTATTTAATTTGCCCTGATCTTTTGGTGAGGAATCTTAAACTGATTTCCAAAATTTCAAAAATTCTTCTCTGGGCCGTTTTTCAAGTATTGATTTGAATCGTCCCTTGCTTAGCCCTTTACATGCTGAGAGTTTTATATTTAGTTTACTGCACAGGAAAATCAGGCTTGAATACCATGTGTTATCTATCTTTATATTCACTTTTCAGTAAGTTAATCGATGAGTTTTCAAGTCTATACCAGTACATAGATATCAATATACAATGGAAATCTGCCAAGTTCAGAGAGGACAGCAAGAATGGTACTCTTTTCTGAGACCCTAAAATGTATTTACAAAACTTCATATTTATTTTTTCATGTTCCCAATCTTTAAAGATGTCAAAAAGATTTAACTTTTGTCTCTTTTGGGTAACATTTATTATGCCCCAATTTTCACAATTATATAAAACAATTGGTTTAATAGTAAATGTATGATCAAAGATATGTAAGAAATTTTGAACTGACGGCGATGAGGACTTTAAATTTCTGTACAGTTTGAGGCTAGCTTTAAGCCCTATTTCAGACAGATTTTCCCTGCTTCGTTAAAATTACCAGTATTACTCAGAATGACTCCTAAATATTTGTAATAACTTGAAGACACCATTCGTGACAATAACTATGCAAAATATCCAACTTATCTGCATAATGTCTTGCTACAGCTTCATGTAATGTCTTTCGCAATTTTTTTCTTGCATTCGTTTGATAAATGATAAACACTGCCACTATCTTTTGGACGCCTCTTCCCTCGATTTCGAAAAAAAAAATAGTATTAGCTTTTGAACCTTTGCTAAAATTTCTTGCGCTAACTTTCTGTTTGGTCTTCGCTATTTAGTAGATTTACGATTCGATTTTCTAGTTATTCCATTTGTTGTGTTTACTGAAAGTTCCCTAATAAAGTTGTTAATGTTACTACATGTGATATCAGTCTGTGAAAAAGTCCAGTTTTGGGCTCCAAGTTTTCCTGATATTGGTCCTTATCAATCTTTTTCCAGTCTGACTTTCGATGAAACAAGTTTTTTAATTGTAGATTTTTACACTGCTTTTCTCTTTTTCAATAATTAAGACAGTCACAAGGATTGAGACGAAGTATTGAAGTATTTCCTTCTTTATTCTGAAGCACTTTAGTATGAGGATAAAAATTTAATCTACTATTGAAGAACAATATTCGACTGGAACATTTTTAAAAATTGAACTCAAGAAAAAAGAGATCTTCGATTTATTATCAACCATTGTGCATTTTCCTTTAACGATAAAGCGACATTGCAATGGTTCAACCAATTTCGTCACGTAACCAGCCGATGTCGCGATATTTCTACAGCCAATTGAACCTCTCGGACAGCGTGACCCCTGCAGCGTAAGGTTGGACCCTCTATAAATTAATCATCATTACACTTGGTGTGACTTGAAAATTCAGGTAGACCTTCAATAATTCTGTGTTTATCCGTAAAATGTATAGCCAGTGTTCCCGAAGAATCAATTTATCAACAATTTATTAAAATAAAGTTTATTGTTTAAAAATCCTTCAACATTAAGAGATAAAAACCCCAACATTCTATTATTTACATTACAGCTGGAGAATTGCATTGGATCTTGCCCATCGATTTTGTCGACTTTTGAGTCCAAAAAAACACGGTTTTAGTATCGACTAATGATTTTCCATATTTGTCTGATGATTGGTACTGAATATTGTACAATTTGACAATTTCGGATTTTCTCTCTTTCTAACCTTACTAAGAAAAAGTGCCATGTAGATGTAACCGATGATTAGCACTGGCATTTACTTTAGCTATAGTTTTATTTTCGCGATATTCGCGTTTCGAACGGAAGTGCGAAAATTAAACGGCGCGAATATATTTGTCTTCTATTGAAGTCAATGGTAAAAAAAAATAGGCAGCGCGAATTCAAAACTGCGCGAACTAAAATCCTGTCAATTTTCCGCGAAATAAAGGCTGCACGAAAATTTTCCCGTTTACAATAGTTCAATGTATTTTTTATGAAATTTCACTTTGATTAAGATAATTATCAATATCCCTTTCTGGATCATGGATGTTGAGTCTTCAGTTTCACCACTCCGAAAAAACAACATTCAAATAATCATGGCATGGATCACGTTTGTTAATTATTAAACTTTGCCTTTTTCAATGTCCCTTACTAGGGAGAAAATCGCGGTATTGGTGGATGTTTCTGTTTCGTCGCTGGTGTTTATATATAAAGTTCCCATTGTTTCTAGTTGGTTTATTGAAGATATACTGGTTATGTATTAGTATGGAACGCCAAAACTGTCGTATGATGTGCACATATAATTACGTGCTGTCGACATATCATTACGTTGGGTCGTGTTTTATTTAAGTTATGTCAGTTTATCTTTACGTTTTGTGGTTTTGACTTTACGTTATGTGGTTTTAACTTTACATTTTGTGGTTTTGACTTTACGTTATGTGGTTTTGACTTTAAGTTGTGTGGTTTTGACTTTACGTTATGTGGTTTTGACTTTACGTTGTGTAGTTTTGACTTTACGTTATGTGGTTTTCCCTTTACGTTATGTGGCTTTGCCTTTACGTTACGTGGTTTTACCATTACGTTGTGTGGTGTTGTCTTTACGCTATGTGGTGTTCTCTTTACGTGTTGCCGATATACATTGACTCTACGTTCTGTGGTTTTGTCATTACGTTATGTGGACATGACATTATGATGACGAGAAGTGAAAAAAGGTCCGGAACTTTTTAGTCGTTGTTTTTGGGTTACACTAAAGACCCGAACTCGGACCTGAAAACACCTGAAAACACATAAAAATATATATGTAAATTGGTTGACTTAAATAAATATAACTTCTTTTTTTTTTGGATGGATTTTAGTATAGCATATAGTAAAGTAGATTTATTTTTTTAAGTGTTTTAAAAAATAATTTTGAGCTTACTTGATTTTGATGCAAAAAAGCGGACCTGAACGGAGAAACTAGAAGACCTGAACGGAACTGATAATTCATTTGAAAAATATAGTAGTTGGTATATGGTAAACCACCAAAAACTTGGGCTTGATGAAAATAAAATAAATGTAATGTTAAAAAGTAAAAACAGGAATTAAAAAGAGTAAAAACGGCCCAATATTTCGACCTATTAGGTCTTTGTCGAGGAGAAACGTAACTGCAATGATGGAGAAATATGGCGACTAAAGCACAGGTAAATTATGATGATCAGCGAACCGAAAATCGTGATAATACTAATCAGATCTTGAACTTTTTCATAAACGATAGAAGGTGATGAACAGGTACAAATTCATAGACGTATGTTAATGAGAGGCTAGGGGTGAATGAATTGAAAAGTATTAAAATATTAAATGAAGATATTAAATAAGTAAATTAAAAATATCTGAGTAAGACTAAACATTATTGAAAAGATAGTTCCTTGATATTCAAGCCTCGAGGTCTGAAAGTACCGAGAAGGTGGATGGCTTTCAGTTCGAGTACTTGTCTGTGTTTCATCGCTCCATCCGTCTTCATAAGAACAGTCACTCGCATATCCGAGACACTGTGATCAGCGAGTCGAAAATGATTGCCGACCGGGCAATCACTGTTGCTTCTAACAGAGCGTAAATGTTCTGCAAAACGGTCACCCAGTCGACGGCACTATTCTCTATGGTGATCAGTGAATGCCAATAAATGATAACTTGATTCGTGAAAAAAATACATTCTTTAACATGTTAAAAAATGGTATCAGGATACTCAATTGTGAAACTAGAAAATATATGAAATATATATTCTTGATTACCTGATTAATAGGTTTTGTGATTATTTGATTACCATTTCATTATCAGACCCCTTTCGTGATTATTTGATTACCATTTTGTGAAAATTTACCAAAATTACCCTTTTCTCAGTAAATAATTATTGATTACCTTTGCTAAAAATAATGATTACTTGAATCCCCGGCATCCTCGTGAGAAGCCAAATATATTCGTGATCGCATAAAAGCGGATCACCTTCAGATCTCTACATCGACCACACTACATTTTATAATTTCGTTTTCACGTAATATATTTGTCTTTGTACATTTCAATACGAGGGTTTCCAGATATTACAAGGCGGAAACGTGTTACACAGATTCTCTAGACATTGCTTTTCTGTCCCTTTGATGAGTAAATGCCGAAATATCTGCATATAGAGACAAAATATTAGTTAATTTGAAGTTTGTTATTAAATCCGCTTCATGTAACAAATTTTACATAAAGAAATAAAGTAAATGACGTTATCATTTAATTAATGGCGGTTGTGAACCGCTATCGAATAAATGTTATGATTTTTAGGCAATCGAAAAAAGACAATAAACAATTGAACCCAAAGTCCCTTATTCTGTATATTTGTGTAGAGTGATCTAATTAAAATCTACGTGTTTTGTAACGGTTAACAAGAATATAATGTACCTTTCAACTCCTTATTGAGATACATTTCCCGTTTTCTCCTTTCACTTTCAAAGGGGCAAAACACGAAAACACGAAATTTAGAAGGCCAAAACGTTAAATAAAGAAATATCTTTATTTAGAGAGAGTAACTTATTTGGATTGAACCAATTTTCGATAAGGCTTTCTTAAAAATGGTTTAAGCAAATATAAACACTACTATAACATCTAAATATACAAATAATATACACATTAGGTGAATAGCAAAAATAATATTTTATCGGAAATTTACTGTATTTTGAATTCCAATACAGTTTTGAGTTTTTAATTTCATTTGGTTAAGAGTTTCATACTTTTGATCCACTAAAGGAGAAACTCGTTTTGTATAGTTTAGAAATAAACCATGGCCGCCGTACTTTATTGTCATTTTAGAATGGGCTTGAGTTGTTTTTGCAAATATTTTATCCCGAGCGTTAGCGAGGGAAAAATATGCAAAAACAACGAAAGCCCATACTAAAATAACAATAAAGCACTGAATTTTATGTTGAGTATCTGCCAACCCCTGATATTGTTCGAATTTGTCTGTAATTTATGTTTAATTTCACTGATTTCACTATCAAGCCTCTTGAATTGACCCTCCATAACTATCACTCTTCCTAGTATGTCATCAAGAAGGTCTAACTTTTTCAATCTATTTGTAACATCGTTCATAAAAATATCAAGCTGAGATGGTTGCTGTAGTAAAGGTGGAGGAGATGGTGTTGGAATTTGATGGCACTGTTGTGTTAAGAAATTAGCTGGCGTTGGATGCGGGGCCGAAGGATACATCGGAGTGAATGGAATGAATGGATATTCATGAAATGGACAATATACTGCATTATGTGCTGATGATATAATACCACAAGTGTCTATTGCTTGTTCTGATGAATACAATCCAGACTGTTTGACTTTGGTTTCAGAATTCGACTTGTCAGCCATCTTTGAAGGATTATCTGGAGAAGGGGGACTCGATTCAAGTTGTTTATGTTTACGTTTCCTTGTTTTCTTTTTTACTTTCTTATTTTCTTGACTTGGAGGTTTTCCCATTTATATATAATCCTAAGTGTGATCATATACAACACTACTGTTTGTCATTTTGTGCACCAGTCTCATTTTCCAAACACTCAGGTCGTGGCACAGTGGGCTTGTGAACCAGAACCGACAAAACCCGTCAGTACATTTTTTTTNTTTTTTTATTCGGAAAGGTTAAAGTAAATGAGAAATAAATATGAAACGGCTATAATCTGAAATATACAAACATGAAAAAAACCATTACACGCAGTTGCATAAATTTATGTAGATACTGAATGGAGTTCAAAGTAGGATAATGCAGAGACTGATGTACACAATGATAGCTATAATAAGTTGTGATGGCTTTGGAAATCCAATCGTTTATAATACGTTTATGATACCTAACATTTTCTGCATTATAAAATCCCTTTTGTTGGCTTGATATCAGGACGAAAACGCTATAATGCGAAAACGCGGAAACACTAAAACGAAAAAAAAAA
>MJUU01068649.1:2857-18781 GCA_002080025.1 Modiolus philippinarum | reverse complement strand
AATTTAGATTTAATCAAATTATGCGGAAGGGTTGTATAAAGTGTAGAAAAATCATAACTGTCAATAGATGAAACTGGTCTATCTATAGATTGTAATTTATCTAAAACTTCAATAGAATTTTTTACACTCCAAAAGTAATTTACACCAGAGTTTTGATATGTTTTCTCACAATAGTTTTTGACTAACTCCTTTATACAAGTGAGTGCACTGGTTAAATTGATGGACAAATTTGTGGTAGAACAATTACTTGAAGCCGAAATGAAACGATGTTTGTAGGGATTTTTGTGAAGTTTAGGAATCCAGTACATAGTAGGTAGGGTGTTATCTTTAGGTGGAACTTTGAGTGTTTCTGTATCCTTGTAATGTTGTGTGGTGAGCGTTTTCTCGTCATAATTTGTACGTTCAAAAGTGCTAGACTTTGCCAATTCGTTTTTGTGGACATCGATATAGTATTTTTTTCAGATGATGGCAACGTTGTTTGAAGCTTTGTCGACAGGTGCAAACACATATTTCTCACCAAGTTCTTTCAGTTTGGACTTAATTCTGTTAACAGACAGCTTAGGTGGTGACTCATAATAATTTTCTTTATAGAAATTAATTTTGTTGGTAGCTTTACTAATGATTTTATCTTTAAACATATTAAGAGCATGTTTGTCTGCACTTTCTCGTTTGCACCATTTTATACAATAGTTGGTTACCGAGTCTTTAATAATGTCGAAACAAGCTTGCCAGTTTATTTTCGAAGGTGGGCGATATTTAGGCCCTTTTCTAAAGAATCGTCTAACTTCTTTGTCTACAATAATGTTCAAGTCCCCCGTTAATATATGCCCACAAGGGTCATAGCGATAAGGCGAAGTGGAACAGTCACAGCTGCTAGGGTAGTTCTTCTCGAAATTAGCATCACAGGTAATAGAAGAGTAATTGAAAAAAATACTTCTAGTAGGTTTTTTGTAAGTAAAGGAGATGACAGGTATATCCTGATTATCAAAATAAACTGGAACAAGTTTTTGAACATCCGGGTCCCGAAAAATGCCTGCAATATCGATCAAATCGATACCCTTATTAATATATTTAATTTTCAAAAATTGTTTTTTTGTGTTCATTCAGTTTGTCGATTCTAGGATAAAGTCGATGGAAGCAAAAAGCGTCGAGTTTTCCTTTCTTACTTAAGCAGTCTTTCAAATGTGCAAATTCTTGCTCGCACAAATATCTGTGCTGTGATTGATCGGGCAAAATTACTTGTGTTTATATGCGCTACCAGTAGTATTTTTGTATGCTGGATAACATTTGTAGGTATACACATGAGGAAATGGACCATAGACAATGTCAGTTACTAGTTTGGCTTAGATGTCATCAATCTTGGCAATATTCTTCATAATAAACATGTTACCGCCAAGATACTACCATACTTTAAAGACCAAACAATTCCTCTTATATCTTAAACATATACAAAATCATTTGCAACTAACATGTTCAATCACAAACGGGTAATGCGGGATGTCCAAATTGATGACTTCAAATCAAAACCACCTGATTGTTGTTCTCCCTCTTCCCCATTTATGTACGCTCCTGCTGGTCACGTTATTACAGGGGACCTCAACATCGTAAGCAATGAGAAACTACGTGATCTCTTCACAAAAGGTCCACAATATCGTGAACCCCAACCAATCAATTGGAAACATAACTTTAAAATATTGATGGACACAGTTGAGGAATACGCCAAACAATGGGCTAAGAGAGAGAAGGAAAAGGTTGAAACACTGTCCGACTGGATCAGGTCCATAAAGTCATTGACTGTAGCTCGAATGAGGCGCCTAAAGACAACCATGAGCCCCAATTCAAAAAGCATAAAAACATTGTCCTTCCTCCTTGACAATTATGTCATCGTACCAGCTGACAACGCCCAAAACAACATCACATTTATCTGCAAAAGACACTACATTGACTGCCTAATGAAGGAGATGGGCATTGGCAATTCATTTGGCAACCCCACATACAAACTCTCCATCATTCCAAGGGAGGACATAGTAAACAATCACAAATCAGTATTGCCTTCCTTTGGTATCAGTTTGAGTGAAGAGAACAACAACCTGCCTTGTATCTACTGGGTACCTAAATTACATAAATGCCCTTACAAACAGAGATACATTGCTGGGTCTGCCAAATGCACAACAAAACCCCTTTCTAAGCTCCTCACTTCATTACTTACTGCAGTCAAAGATAGCCTCAAGATATATAGTGATAGAGTATACTCAACCAGTGGAGTGAATCAGATGTGGATTCTCAAAAACTCAAAAGAGTTATTAGAATATCTATCTTCAACTGAACTCAACCACTGCAACAGTGTCAAAACATTTGATTTTTCTACTCTCTATACTACTCTTCCACACGATAAGCTAAAGTCAGTACTCCGGAATTTAATACATCAGTCTTTCTGTACTAAAAAGGGTGAACGAAGATATTCATATTTAGTGATAGGTAAAGATGGGGCCTATTTTGTTAAGCATCACACTGATTCACACAAAAAGTATGCAGAGGAGGATGTCATTGCAACGCTGGAATTCTTGATTGATAACATATCTATAGAATTTGGATGACAAGTTTTCCAGCAGACAATAGGGATACCTATGGGGACTAATTGCGCGCCACTTTTAGCAGATTTGTTTCTTTATTCGAATGAAGCCAGATTCATACAAAGGCTAGTTCAGAAAAAAGACAATAAGCTAGCCAAATCCTTTAATTTCAGTTTCCGTTATATAGATGTTCTTTCATTGAACGATCCTCAATTTAAGGATAACCGTCATCTTATATACCCAAATGAACTCTAAATTAAAGAAACCACTGATACACCATCATAAGCATCATACCTGGACCTATACCTCTACATTGACAACTCTGGACGTCTGAAAACAAAACTTTACGACAAGCGTGATGATTTTGACTTTCCAATAGTGAACTTCCCGTTTTTGAGCAGTAATATTCCCACTTCTCCGGCATATGGCGTGTACATTTCACAGCTCATTCGCTATTGCCGTGCCTGTAGTTTTTACAGCGATTTGACAGCAGTGCGAAATTACTTTCTCAAAACCTAATACATCAAGGGTATATTCAGTCAGAGTTGCAATTGTCACTACAGAAGTTTTACGGTCATCACCACGATTTGACAGACCATTACAATGTTTCTGTTTCACAAATGAGAACAGATATCTTTGGGTAGATCCAGAGTTTATTACCTGACTGACTAACACCGACTGTGACAAACCCGGACTTTTCACTGGCAGTGTGACGGGTGCCACGCGTGGAACAGATCATGCTTACCCTTCCGGAGCACCTGATGATACCTCAATTTTTATAGGGATTCACACTGCTAGTGCTTTAGTTTTGTGGCGTTCTTCTTCATTTTTATTTATTTGTTTTGTCTTTGTCATACTGTCTGAATTCGTGTTGCTGTGAATTGCCGTATGATTTTGGATTTATGATTTTAGAATTTCCCCTTTTCCCGTTCTTGCTTCGGTATTCGTTTTCCGATGTATTGTAGTAATGATTTGGCTATATTAAATGTAGAACATAATACTTCTATTTCAGTCTCACGGGGTCATATACAAAGGGGATTTGGCACTGGCTACGATTCCTATAATATGGAATTTTCATCAGATGCGGACCTGCTTTGAAGTAACTTTCGGGGATGAATGTACGATAAATGGAAATCATGGGTGGATACAAACAACAGTTTTTGTTCCCCTTATATCTTCATTCTGACAACACACATTCGAACTGTGGAATAGGCCAGCAGTTCCATAAAGCCCTTTGTATTGTATCATCGTGCGCTGTGAAATAAAAAATAAGTTTCTCAACCGACGGCAACTAGTTGTAGCTATTTGGAATCCAAAGATGAAATAAGTACAAAATATGTTGCTAGCTAGCGATGAAAGCGGAATAACTTTCAGTAAATAGATAAAAGAAACCAAATCAAGAAGTGAATCTGACTATATGTACATAGAGGGGAAATATGCAATGAAATTTGTGAGGCCATTTCTGAACAAATAAGCCTTAACGGTTGTGAAGAACACATTACAAACAGAGGGTAGGGCTTGGAAAATAAAATTGCAATGAATAATATTGATGAAGTAATTAGGAAAATATGATTACAAGGCAAGATGATATCGAAAAACTATCACGCACTGAGCTTGAGGACCGAAGATCGACAATAAAAACAAAGTAAAGTTATTTACACTTTTATAGAAAAAAGGAATATTAGTAATAAGTTTATTGAAAAGCACAATTTTACTCCCTTGGGAGTTGATGGCAATACATATAATTACAGTACAAAATAAACAAATGAACAAGACATTTCAAACATAGCAAATGAAATAAAGAATCATGCAGCTATAGAGTCCACTTTCCTCAGTATTAAAGACTTTTTGACTAGTAAATGGAGCAACAAACTGCAAATGATTCGAAGAGGACATAAGTTTTAAAATTTTATCTTGTTCTTTTTTTTTGTATCAGAAAGATGAACTATATTAAATTGTTTTCGTATGTTGTTATACTTTGGACAATGGAAAAGGTAGTGAACCTCATCTTCGATGACTTTTGAATTGCACATCTGACATAATCGTTCATTTCTGTTTATTTTTTTTTTATATCGACCCCTTTCTATTTCTAGAGAGGATATTGAGCTAGTTCTGCTCTAACAGCTATATTCACTGATTGTTTCCTTAATCCTACAAAATTTCAAATTAATCTTTTCTATGAAGCTTGAATCTATTAATATTAATGATATAATATCAAAATTAGGATTTTGTTTCGCTCGTTTTGATGCTTTAATGATTTTTTCATATAAGCCCATATACCATATCTCAGAGTTATACATTAAGATTGGTTTAAATAATTTTTTATGAATCTGAATAGGCATCTTGTCTATTATTGCAAGGTATTTGAAGAATGAAAGAACAACGTTATAGTAGGATAATCAGGAAATATTCGTAGATTTTTGATATTTTGATTTTACAATCCTTTTTAATTTATGATATTATCATCAAAAATGTGCAAATTATGGAAACCTGAATGCTTTTACATTAAATATACAAACCGTAATGTTTTCTACATAAATAACTCTGATACATGTACAAAAGAGATTATGAATTTTGAAACAATCAAAGCAGATTAGATGATTATGCACACATAGTAAATGACGTCAAAAACATGGTTTGTGGATGATTCAAGTAAATACAGCTTATGTACAATGCCTTTATACGATATCAATAATGGATTTGGTAGGTGCTATGTATGCAGCTTGGAATATATTCAGGAACCCTTTTCATTTGTTTTGCAGAAATGTTCAAAACCTTTCCTTACCTAGCGTTATGACCATACGAAGAAATTAAATTCACAGAAACTTCGGTATTGTTTTATTTATTACCACTTGGCCGATGCCTCTGCTGGTGGACTCTTGGTGTGCAACGGTATTCACCAGCCTAATAGTCAGTATTTCGGTGCTGGCCGAAAGAATGAAAATAATAATACTTTGCTACCCTTTTTTGATAATTCTTGGTGAGATGAATGAAACTTTCCAGATGATTCAATTATATTTCCTAGATATTTATACTTTAGAACGTTTTTCAATTATTCATTATAGTTTTGAATCTTATATAATAAGCTTTCATTTGAAAACTACTTTAAATGATTTTTGTTGACTAAAAATAATATTAGGCAAAAGAAAGACAAAACTTAGTCAAAAACGAAAATATCAAAAGCTTTCTTTGTGGCACTTTAAATATTGCTTTGGACTGAAATGTATATGAATTCAGAAATAATAAATATTGTAGTATTTTAAATTCATGAGTTCTTTATTATTCAAAATCATACTAAGCAATCAACTTGCTATGCGGTAAGAGCAAAACTCATTGTTGAACAGGTTGGGGGAAACCCAAATTGGGCTATTATATCCAAATTGGGATATTTGACCAGTGTTTTATTATTTATTTTTTCACATTTCAATGACGCATAATTATAGTTTTCATAACGAGAAAGAATTGTATATTGATGGATATCAACTAGAGTTATGTAATTTCAAAATATAATAAACGAGCCTTTGGCGAGTTTTTTATATTTGAAATTACACAACGAGAGTTGATATCCAGCGATATACAATTCTTTCGAGTTGTTAAAACTATTTCTCTTACGATTTTCATAATATTTAGTGCCGAACTGCTGCTGTTGTTTCAAATGACAACACCGTTGCTAGGTAACGTTAATCACGACCAACGAGATTTCAAAGTTGTCCAATAGAAACGTCGAAAAAGTAATAGCACATCACGCGTGATGTGTTATTTCTTGGCGGTCGACCAATGAAATTCCCGTAAAAGCGATTCAACAAGTTCATATCTAACTCCAGCTTCAAAGTCTCGTTGTGTACCACAAATAACTATTCGTACAAGGAATAGATAATAAGCGTGCATCATAAGAGAATGAAACATAAAACATCAGAAAGTTTGTGATCTTAGTCATTAAATGGCTTATCATCATCTTCACAATGATGCTGCATTTTAAGAATGTAAATTGTACATTGGATTCTGTCAAAAATGCAAGAATTATCACAATTATAACTGGTTAAAATATCTATGCAAGAGAAACGGGAAGTCTATGGAATATTTTTTAGATTAAAATTGAAGTTCATTTTGTAAAAATATGTAAATATATTTAGGTTTAAAACACCATTGTTACAGATTGGGGGAAACCCCAATTGGGCTATTATATCCTAATATGGCTATTATATCCCAATTGGGATATATAGCTATATCCCAATTGGGATATATGACAAGTTATTTGTTAATAACATTTTGGGGGTTTAATGCTGCATCATGATACATAGAAGTAATAAATATATAGGGTTAGAGCTTTCAGGGGATATACTTCTGTTGTCAAAAGGATGCTGCAAATTTTCTGCAGATCGATTAATGATTGAAAGAATTAGTCAATTTGATTAAGCGATAACTTAAGCTTTAAGGAGATAACAACCGTTCTATGCTGCTTCTCTCGAAGAATAGGAAAAAGAAGGGAAACGGGGAATGTGTCAAAGAGACAACGACCCAAAGGGGAGCAATAACAACTCAAAGCCACCACAAGATCTTCAATCAACGGTGAGGAAACCCCACACCCAACGGCAAGTACAGTCAAATCAAGCAAACTGTGATAGTTTAAATAAGAAAGTCTTTTATTAGTAAATAAATGAAGTATGGAGGAAAATTCATATGAATATGAATTTTGATTTCCTCTAGAGTTCCCTCTCTTTGTCCATGTCTTAGAAAATACTATGAATGTGCAAAATGTTGGTTATAGCAATGGTGTAGGTATATCAATTAACGATAGATGGCAGCACAATCGAAGTTTGAAAAACTAAGAATTTGTGGCCAAAGGAACATAACTCGAGTCAAAATCGAATAAACATGTGCAAAATCTACAAAAAATTTCATTATTAACAATAATTCCAAAAAAAAATCCATAGGTCCGATTGTAATGAAACTTGCACTGCAGATATGTGAATTATAAATCTTTCATATGCTAGATGGGTTTCAGTGGGTTCCCAATTTAACTTACTGAAAAAGCAATATTACTGAAAATTACAATCATATGAAAGGTTAAAAAATCTGGCATTTTTTTATATCCAAATATTAAATAAACAAACTTTGTGAGAAAGAATGTATACGTTTTCAAATTAAATATTTCACCTTTATAAAACATCTTATTACATTATTTCACAATAAAATATTAATTCAAACAAAAGGTCACAGATTTTTGTCCAGAGAGTTATCTAACCTGGTTCTTTACTGATATGCCTAAATGGTGTTTGAATAAATATTTTTCAAACTAAACTTCAAATTTATTCTTAAAATATTTCACAGACATCTCGTTTCTCCTGCCTTGATAGTCCAACTATTTATAATTGGGATTATCTGGAATTATGACAGAATCAAATGCATACTTTCACATTCTTAAAATGTCTGTGCTGGTGAAATGCAGCATTATTAAAAAGATGTCGATATGTCATTTGATTACAAAAATCACGAAGTTTCTCATATTCTATGTTTAATTACGCGGCATTGAAATGTGAAAAAAATGATTCACAAAAAACTGGTCAAATATCCCAACTGGGATATAACCGTATATCCCAATTGGGATATAATAGCCTAATTGGGATATAATAGCCCAATTAGGGTTTCCCCCAACCTGTTGTTACACCCTACATTTTATACATTCATAGTATATTTTTAATCACAGACAAAGAGAGAAAACTCTAGAAGAAATCGAAGGTCTTGTTCCGATGATTTTTTCTTCATACTTCATTTATCAAATATTCAAAAGCTTTCTTTTTTAAACTAGCAAACTTGGCTTAATTTGACTGTTCACAAATATGTCTTCACGAGAAGCTGCATAAAACGGTTGTAAGCACCTTAAAGCTGAAATTATGGCTCAATCAAAGTGACCAATTTTTTTATTTAAAAATCGATCTGCAGAAAATTTGCAGCATCCTTTTGACAACAGAAGTATATCCCCTGAAAGCTCTAACCTATAAATTTATCATTTCAATGTATCTTGATGCGGAATTAAACCCCCAAAATGTAATTAACATAAACTGGTCAAATATCCCAATTGGGATATAATAGTCCAATTGGGGTTTCCCCCAACCTGTTGAAGCCTTAAGGCGAATAAAAGATAAAGAAATACAATAAGAATATTGTTTCGTTGCTTTGTTTGACAATGGAAGTATTAAATCGACAACTTAATACTTCCATATTTATAAAATAGTTTCTCTAAAAAGTCTTTTATCTAAAAATGCGCATAATCTTTACAATAAACTAGAGATACTAAATGCCCCCGCTGCCATGATCCAAATTTTCCCCCATGTGTTTATATTCCAGTTTTGGATAAAATTTAGCTACTCTGTTTGTGTCTGTAAGACACATATGATGCCCCCGCAGTTGGATATCCAATTTCTAAGCACTTGATATAACTGTGACTTTAATACTATGGGAGGTATTGTCCGAAATAACAGGCCCAGAACACACATTTCGATAAAATGGCCAAGTCAACTACCCCTTAAAATCACAAATTTTGGCCAAAATCTAAACCATGACAATATGCACATCTTCAATCCATGCCTAATTACTGTGCAAAGTAAAATAAATGTAGCATGAATATTGTGGGAGGAGTTATCCGGAATAACAGCTTATCAGTGATGGGACGGACGGAATTACGCGGACGGAATTACGGACGGACGGACAGGGGTAAAACAATGTGCCCCCGACTTGTCGTCGCGGGGGCGTAAAACGTAAAAAATGTCATCATACAGTACTTCGGTGCTGGACTGAAAACCGATTTTAATTGGAAAATTACAATATCTAAATTTAAGTAAATTTTCTTTAAGACTGAGGAGTATCTCCTTAGCTCTGTCTTTAGCTGATTTTTGCTTTTCTATTTACATTCTATTGGTAAGATGTTCTCTATCAGATTTCATATATATTTGGTTTATAGATTTCCAATTTATTTATTTGATATGCACTGAAGAGAAATGAATTGTCGAAATGCGCATATGCAGAACTAAATTAACACTTACCATTTGCGGACCCAAAAGGGGGGGGTTCCAGGGGTTTTATCCCCTTTTTTGGACAATCGTGTATTCTTTAATGTTAGTAAGAAACACCCCAAACATTTTCGCGCCTCGCTCCAATCGACGACATTTCCTTTCACATTAAAGTGGGATCACCCCTTTTTAAATTGCCTGGATCCGTAGATAGACAGTGGCAAAGTGTGTGGTCAAATACATTTCAGTATAATCCAGAGCATTTGCCAACAATAAATTTCTCCTACAATTTTCTTATTGTTGGTACTTTATAAGAAGGAATAAATACAGCTCTATAAGAGCACCCAGAGATATAACCATGTTACTACTACTACATAAGACATCATGAAAGTAAAAAAAGGCACCCGAATAAAGAACAAAGGACTATACAGACTCAATACACATCCGGGGGGGGTAACTTCCTATATAATTTTGGTATACGGGGACGTGCGGAAAATTTGGGTGCTTATTTTACCAATTCTAGCATTTATTTTATGCTCATTTTTCCCCTCTTCATATTTATTTGGGTCTATTTTCAACACATCTGGTATTAATTTGGGTTGTTTTTTCCATTTAATATAGTGAGAAGATTCATTAAAAAATATCACTTTTATTATGAATTGAAAAATTTTATGTACCAAATTTTAGAATTTGCCCCTTTTTCTGCTAATCGTGCAATCAATTTGCATTGTAAGAAATTAATTTTGATTAAAAAATGTTTGATTGAATGTTATTCATACAAACAAACACTTAAATTTAAATCTAAATACTGTATATTATAAAAACCTAATAAGTGATAAAACTGCTAAATTAAATGAACAAAATAAAAATTTTCTGTATAAAACCCTGAAAATAGATAATGAAAAAAACAGATTATTTATCTCATCCCAATAAGGAAAACAGAAAACTTATAATAAAATTTAGAGTGAGTGACCATGAGTTGTTGGACAATGAGGAACATTTCCTCTTTAATTGTGCAATAAATCAATCTTGTAGAAAGCAACTTTTAGAATATTATATGAAAACTCAGCTAAATTTTAAATAATTCCCTGAATCAGTTAAAAAGTTGACTATTATACTTAATCCGTCAACCTCTAAACAAATTTAAAGTCGTTTCTTTTTTGCACCAGTCATTAGAACTGAGGAGAGGAGACAAATAACTGTTTTATATTGTAAAAAAACAATTGTTATATTTATATAATTCTTTTATGTTGTCTTATGTTCGATGTGATGTACTACAACCCGAATGGGTCATGAGTATTTGAATAAAGGTACCCCCGGGGATACACATATGTCTGTAATTGAGATATAACTCGGAATGGGTTATCAATGGCACTTATTTATAGACAGTTTGAAATCCTGTTGATAGCCGATTTTTGTACAGGTGTGTAACATATTTATAAGATTTCAAAAGTACTAGGGAAATGGTAGACTAAACAAGACACAGAGATACACAATGACAGAATTGAAATGCAAGATAAGACTGATATTTTGATATGTGGGAAAAATGTTATAGGAACAGGTGTTTATATCTAACCCAGAATTCAGACTATTGTTCAGAAAATTATCAGTTCACCACAATACACACTTATTATGGCTGTTAATTTGCTATCGGACACTACTACAATGGAAAGGAAGATTTGGCGCGCAATAAAACTGATTTAGCCTACCATTTCCTTTGAAGTGCTCGTACCAAGTCGGGGCCATTGCGGTCGACAATTTCCCGGTGGTTTTCCACCTTCTTTGCCTCTTCGACTTTTACTCTTGACCATTCCGTTCGGAAATGTTGTTAATATGTAAGACATAATACTATCCGGTGGAAAGTATTTAATATGAAATTTTTTCCATGGGAGACTATTTAATTGTAAAATAGTTTCCGAACCTGTGAAATATTTTCCACTCTTTGATTTTAATTAGGATATACTATACATGTATAAAAGACATAGAGGTATTCCAAATATCATTCAGGACACAATTTTATACCCATTAAATAGGATCTTGAAATAAATGAGTAGTATTCATGTAGTCATTAAAATCATGATAATTCAAGAACGTTGGTAACACAGGAATGTTTTTTTTTGTGTGTGTGTATGCAGGTATAATACATGCATTTCATGATATGATTTATTAATTATTATTACCTTATAAAATTATTTTCCCATTATAAAAGAAATGCATTAGTTTTCGCTATTTTTTAAAAAAATGCCCCGATTTCTTATGGGAGGATTAATTCTTGTGAATCCCGGGCAAAAAGTCGGTGATCTATTGCCCGGGGAAATTTTACAAAAACTATTGCCCCGGGAAATTTTACAAAAACTATTGCCCTCAATATTCTGGACAACAAGGATAGGTTTTTTTTAACAATTAATTTCCATGTTAATCTTTACATATGAAAAAATGAGGAAATGGGGTAAATGTCAAGGAGACAACATCCCATATCCAGGTTAAAACGACCCAAAAACAAAGCATCTAGGGGTCACCGTACGGTCTTCAACACATTGAGGAACCTCACACCATATAGCAAGCCCTAAATGGCCCCAAAAAGGTAAAAAAGTGAATAAATCAATGGAAACAAACCACATCCAATAACCCAAAATATCAAGAACCTAAAATTTTATAAGAATACAAGGACAGGCCAATGACCAACATATTCCTGACTTGGGACAGGCGCAAAAATATTCGCTTTAAAGTTTCATTTCTTGTTAACTGGACCAAAGTCTGTTTTCACCCGTTAAAAATCTATGTTTATAAATCATTAGAACTCAGACATTTAAATGCATTTCATGAATGAAAGTGACAATAAAAGTCCGAAACGATCAAAGGAAGAGACCAGTAAGGAAAATCCGTATAACATTCGACTAAATCAGGGAAACACATAAAGTAAAACTTTGACAAGGTATTAATAAAATTTAATGTGTCATGAAAACAACCTCTCTTTGCCCAGTTTTGAATAAAAATAGATTTGTCGTGAAAACAATTTCTCTTTGCCCAGTTATGATTGAAATTTGATTTGTCATGAAAACAACTTCTCTCTGCTTGCACGGGATATGCTTTTGCTAAAATAATTTTATAAGGTAATAAAACAGTTATATAATGCATATTTGGGCAATAGACTAGAAAATTTTGCCCTCGGTGTCAGAAACCCCCTAGTGTTCCATTGCCCTCGGCCGTTGGCCTCGGGCAATAGAACACATGGGGATTTCTGACACCTTGGGCAAAATATTCTAGTCCATTGCCCTCATATGCATTAAATAACTGTATACTGCTTTACCGTAAGACATGGATAATAGCAGAAAATAACGCAACCTTTTTATCCTGATAATGGCTGAATTAACTAAATTTGTTTATATTTGAATGATACAAAAACAATAAATTAAGGACTTCTGGTTTATTTTGAGAGAAAAAAATCATAACAGTTGGAAATTATTTAATAATAGAATATCATCCTGGATATAATTTGATAATAAAATATTATCCTGGATAATATTCAATGATAAAGTATTATCCTGGATAATATTTAATGATAAAATATTATCTAGGATTATATTTGATAATAAAATATTATCCTAGATAATATTTTATCATTAAATTATTATCAAGGATAATATTTAACAATAAAATATTTTCCTAGATAATATCTTTTTATTATATATCATTGACATCCCGGATGATAATATTTTATCATCATATCAAATCCTGGATAATATTTGATAATAAAATATTATCCAGGATAATATTTAACAATAAATATTATCCTAGATAATATTGTTTTAATATACATCATTGATACCATGGATAATATTTTATTGTCTGTCAAATATCATCATGGATAATGATATGAGAAAATACCGTATTGACAAAAATTTTAAAGATACTTTGATTATATTACTAGTATATCATATTTTGTTAATATTTGAAAGGATGAAAATTCATTATTAAATATTTTCCGTGATATAATTAGATGTAATTAATTATCCTTTATAGCTAAATTATGTCCATTTCATTTGTGAGTACATTTTACCCTCATGAAAATTAAATCTCCACCTTTTTTGGTATAATCCTTTTGAAGAAAACCCTTCGAGGCATTTGGATATTTAATCACCAAAATAACTTTGTGAAGGAATTTCACAGCAATGGAAAAAAATGAATAATAAAAAAGTATCCCCGGAAATAGATTAATATTAAATACTTTCCACAGGATACTGTTTGATAGGGGATACTATTAAATGTTACATATACACCTATTTACACCTCAAGGATAAAAAGGTTGAAAGTTGAAAATAAAAACCAGTTTCTCTGCTGGTTTGGAGAAATGTCACACTTCCTGCACTTGCTAGAACCGCTGCACCAGCTTTTTAATAGAACATAGGGGATCAGCTACATAGCTAAATTTCACACCCCTTTCGATTTCGCCCTCTATTTTGATTGGCAGTCAGAGCGGTGCTAGGAGCTGTCTTGAACTTAGAGGTACGAGTAAAGGTCATTGTGGAAGGTCTTATAGTGACTTCAAGTTGAAGAACAACAATAAAACGTTCTTTTGCTAAGTTTTAAAATGTATTTGTAGAGACTTTGTCTCATGTGCATTTACTCCATATCCCTTCATTGTTGTTTTCACTTACACTGTGTAATTTTCTCCACGTACACTGTTTAACTCAACAGACATATCCTACTATTGTTTCTGCGCATTTTGCCTTTGAGCGTCACTGTTTTGTAATACCTTTATGACGTCGAAAATTTCCGCGAACTTGAGCTTGAATGTTTTGTAATTCATTTATGACGTCGCAAAATTCCCGCAAATTTCTTCCCGTAGCAAAGACCAACGTAAAAATGGTAAGGGTCAGTTGTAGCAAGAGGTCACATTCTAATTAAATACTGCGTAAACAACTTCATTAAAGTTTTACCAAGGATATACATGTATATTTAATGACATTTACAATTTCAGCGAAATAATCTTTATCAAAATTTAAACCTTGTAAAGAACAGTTATAGCTAACTGAATTATGTACACGGTGTGTCCTTTAAGGTATTACACCTTTTTTTTATTTCAACATTCATACCGCTAGCAGGAACTGATTACATCAACAAAGGTAGAATAAAATTCATTTCGCAAAACGACTAAAGACTTCTAACGTGTTCATCTGGGTCAAATGTTGCTATTAATCTTAATTTACCCTTGTGAGTATATTTTCTTTTTATGTCATGTTAAATGCATATTTTGGTGTACAATAGATCAATGGAAGAAAAAACACTCACTCTACATTTTATTACATATTCAAACAAAAATAAAGTATTATTTGTGATCATCTTCTGCGATTCAAATCCATGAAATAGGTTTTGCTATCGATATGAAGTACAACCCGCCATTTTATTCCCGCCATTTTCAGTCCCGACATGTTTTTCATAAATATCTTTTTCCCTGACTCGGTGACCCTATTTTTTTATTTACTTAATCCGTTGAGGAGGTTTATATTCTCTATCTTCTGTGAAAATATTATCAAATTATCATTGGTCAATATTTTGCGATCAGCGATTTTGTCGTATTCTGAGTGGCCGACGAAAATGGCGGGAAATTAAAAATTATATCCTTAAGCCCACAATTTGCATATTTTTCATTTTATAATAATACATTGCTGTCTACACACCATGAAGCACTCAAAACGATTTTAGATCATTCGAAACGAGATATATAGTGAAAATATAGGCTAAATAGTATACAATCGATACCTTCAAAACAGGTAAATGAAGATGACGTCATAGCTCTGAAAAAAGCTCGGTGACCCCCTAATTTTTTTAGCTTAATTTAAAGCTTTTTATAATTTAGTAAGTACAGATGGAATATCAAAAAGATATTATTGGGAGTTTAAATAGTAGGATATGTCTTTAATTCTTGTTTTACAGAGTAATTAATAAAGTCTTTCCAGCTAGAGATAAAGCCATATGGATAGAGATGATACCGAAATTTCACACTCGTTTACACTGGGGTCGAAGTGCGTATCGAGAATTTCCTTATTTACGTGAATGGGATTTAGTTTCTATAGATGCGACTCGATTAAGTGCCTTTTTGGCGTTAATAACAAATTGACTGCAAAAAGGTGCACATTTGCACAAATAAGGCACTTAATCGAGTCGCATCTATCAAAATTAGATGCCATTCACGTAAATAAGGAAATTCTCGATACGCACTTTGACCCCAGTGGTTTATGTATGCGGTAAATTCAAAAATACAATAACCATTTTGTGATCGTTGATTATCGTGAACACTAAGGGACGGACTATTTAACTTGAAGGGGGGGGGGGGGGGG
>MJUU01068648.1:1999-21170 GCA_002080025.1 Modiolus philippinarum | reverse complement strand
TCGACGGAATTTGCCAGCCCCCCCCCCCTCAGAATCAAATGGTCGTCCCCCGAGCACATGTACACAAAGGATACTCAATGAACTTCCTCGATTTATTCATTTCGTCAACATTCCAATAGCATTTTATATATTGAAATAATGTAGAACAGTATTGCTGTATGGAGTCATTTGTTTGTACACGTTGTCAATGATGATAAAGGATTACCTCATTTACCCTTATTTAACGATATATAGAAATCACTTCAAGAACCTTTTGACAAACCAAAGACAGTAGCTTGGACACAGAGCAGAAAAATGCTGGAGGTTCCTTTACTACTAAACACTTATCTAACAATGTGATTTGGCGCACAAATGAGATGTCCTGCTTCCTACAATGAATAATTACAAAAGAAGTGTTGTGTAATTTGATGGACAAGTATAGACAAGTAGTGAGTACAAAAAGTACGATTTCTTACAATGGAGCGTTTTGGCATACAACCTGCTTCTTACATTCTAAGATGATTCTAAAAAGGGGGTTCCGTGTACGGTGTAAGAAAAATAAAACAAATATCCGTGTACGATGAACGAAAATAATCCTTTTATCGGAAATGGCGTGTACGTTGTACGAAGCATGAACGCTAAATAGTAAACGTCTTGAATGATGTACGGAAAATAAAATTGATATTTTGTCATTTTCATGTAGTAATATTTTTTATAGGTCTTTCGAGAAAGAACGTGGAATTCTCGTGTTTGCAGACGGAACAATTCGGGAAGATGGGATATGGTACTAGACTGTTGTCATTTTGGTTCACGATTTTTTTCATTTTTTATGGAATAACCCATAGTATAGGTACTTTTGACATACATAACAAGTTGCCTCGATATCTCGAAATAACCGTGTTGTGATTTATCATCTCATCATTTTGAGTTTGCTTTTTGTTTTATATTTAATCATTTTTTTATAATTTGTCCTCAGCGTATATCAAGAGAATATTTTGCAAACGAAAATATGCGGATGGGAAGACGTGATCATTGACACCAGCAAAACGCAAAAGTCCAACCTGCAGGAAGTTCAAGTTTTATTAGCAATTATGATCTTGACTATAATATTGCAAAACTATGGTAATTTAAAGTTCAGTACATTTGGTTCAGTTATAGAGTGCATATGATGGGGATTTAGTTGAAATACAACTCATCCCCGCCTGCTGATGCTCCTGCCAAGGGAACTTCTGGAATAATGAATTCATCGAACAAGAAAATTTGCATGACCACCGCCAACTTAAGATACTTTTTCTTTGTACATGTAAGTAGAGGCTATGTTTACATTCATGTGAATTTGAGAATTTTATAATGAATTTTCATCGAATTCTAAATCTAATTTTAGAGATTTGCGGGGGAGAGGCAGCTAAAATGAGGTTTCCGTTTAGTAAGTACATCGAGTATTAAACTCCGTCATATTCATCGAATAATTCATTTTGACAATATCCGGTTCATTTATTTCTCCAAAGCCATAAATCATGTTGATTTCGAGAAATACAAATGTATAGTGAATTTGTATGGAGTGAGCTTTAGCAAAACAAAATTCGTTGATGGTAAAATAGAGTTACCTCTCATAGCATTACAGTATACAAGTTAATTTATCAGTGAAAACACTCAAAGAAATTACTAGAGAAACAAAAACTGATAAAGACGAGAAAAAAATACGCTTGTAGACAGAATCTAATACACTGGTGTGATATCACGCAAAATAGGTTCTGACGCGCGCTGCAATTAATAATCACAAAAAGAAAGTTTGTAAATTTTGATGGATAAGTGCAATGTATAGATAAAAAAAAACTGCAAAAAAGTATAATGTCTTACAGAGTATTTTCTTGAGCTAAGTCCGCTTATTAGATTAAAGATTAAGCGATTCACGCACATTGATGATTGTTTTGGGGCCATCTCATCAAAATTAACGTTATTAGAAATACTACAACTAAGCGCTTTACTAAAGTTGTTTTCTGTTAAATCCTTTTGAAACATATTTGAAGAAAAGAAACAACTGACTATCATTACTGATTGTACTTTTGATTAAATAATAATAATAGACTAACTAATTTCGGTATTATGTTATCTATACACATAATCGATTAACAAAACTAGTAATTATTCATCAGCCTATATATAAAAACTGCATGTTCCTCTATAAGAACATGATGGAAATGCTCTAGGTTACAATTGAGCAATTAATGTTGTTCGGAATGCATCTAGATTTTTACCCCAAGATGAAATTCAGAATTAAGCATTGCAGTACGTGCGATTGGTGGAAACTTATTATAATAAAAAAATCACCCATATACTAGTAATATAGAATTCATTAATATTTGTTCACTTTTTATATCTTTGACCTGAATCTCGGATATGCGTATGTCAGGGGTGGGATTTAAAATGTTTTCAATAAAGATACCGACCCGTTTTATAGCCCCAATTTTCACCAAGAAGAGCAATGGGAACCCCAATTTTTCATTCCGAAATTTGAAAGATCTCAGTACCGACAAATTATTAGTGGGACCCCCAGAGTTGAAATTTGTTGGCATCTCTATATTTTTAGAATTTTGTCAAACTTAGGTACCCCCAATGGAAATAGCATTATGAATAATTACGCATTTGTAACCTCTATGAGGTCCACTAGATAGGAGAAAGAGACTGCTGAATTCAGACAACAACAAAATGGTACATTTATGTTTTAGTGTGACTCATCCAATAGTAAAGATGGTTATTCTGTCTGAACAGAATTCCCATGCATTTCTTACGGTGCAAAAGTGGGGGGTAACATTTCAAATGATGCAAAAACATGTATATATACGATTGGATAATACCACAAAATTGCGGGATAGGTACATGTAGGTTTGACCATGCATGCTGGTTACTTATTTTGTGTCAGTGTGATATGTGCTACATTATGGGGACTACCATTTGCTGTTTAGGGGTTGGGGTGGCTTGGGTGATTTGCAAATACATTTTAATATTATTTTTCTCTCGGAACCAGTGACTATAAATATTCAAATCCTACAAATAAATTATTTGGTATGACATTTCATTTGTTTAAATATCGCAATAATAATGATGATCAAAATAAAACAGTCTGTTCAAAACGCTGTATCCCCTTCACTCCCCCCCCCCCCAACCGTGAAAATCAAATGGTCATTCCCTAAGTATCAGTGCGATACATCAAACTCGGAAGTGAACTACAATAATTTTCATGGTAATTCATGGTAATACGTCAAAGTCTGAATGTATTAAATTAAGTCTTAGTGGAAGACTCATGTCGCCACAGCAATAGTTAAATTTTCACATCTTAAACTTCGAGGTTTACACGAGAACTTTAAAATGTGAATATTTAACCATCGAGGTGTGAGAAATTATCGTAATAAACCGGAAAACAATGTAAGATATTGTTTATCTGATTTCTAATCAATTTATTTGAAGTAAAGCGATCTCCGTAGTATCCAGTCTCAAGTATGCCGCCATTTTGTTGCTATGATCGTTGGTATGTATATCATTGCGCCATTCATTGAAAGGGGTGTTGAATATAATATTTTTTTAATAAAAATATCATATTATTAATAAACTGAGTTAACTTAGTCATAAAAACGTTTCGTTATACAATGATGCAGGTGTTAATTTTATCAACATCTGGTTGCACTATTTCTAGAAACTGACACGAGACATTTACATGATTGACGACCAATCGCAAACTGAGATCAAATAATACCCATGTTTATTATTATTTCGATAAAAAACGAGTAAGGGGGTGTTTAAATTTGCTAGAAATTAGAGAAATAGATATTAGCAATTAATTTGCCAGAATTTATTGTACACGCCCACATATTATACACCTGTACAACAAATTCTATAATATTACAATTTGGAGGGTGGGAGGGTGAAATTTTCGAACTACTCTAACAAAGTTTAAATCGAACAGTACTCACAAAATTAGTCTGGTAGAAACACCCTGAATAAGGTAAATTGCGGAATGTAAACAGAAACGAAACATGTTATAATTACTGGTTTATAATATAAAAACCTCCCAATTATAGGCCTGATGTCAAAAGGAAATAGACTGATAAATTTGCCAGAATTTATTGTACACAGTCATGTAATATAAACATGATAGCAAATAAATAATAAGCAATATAAACAAAATAGCAAATAAATGTTAATATAAGCAAAACAAATATCAGCTACCCTAAAAAAGTGCCAAAAGCCTGCAAAAACAAAGAGCAAAAAAAAAAAAAAGAAAAAAGAAATAGACAAATTAATATAATTACATGTACTAATAAAAGGAATATAATTAATGAATCACAAAATGAATTATTCTTGTAAAGTTCTATTATAAGCAAACTATATGGTGTGAGGTTCCTCACTGTGTTGAAGACCGTACGTTGACCCCTAGATGCTTTGTTTTGGGTCGTTTAAACCTGGATATGGGATGTTGTCTCCTTGACATTTACCCCATTTCCTTTCTTTTTCATTGAATAATTTACTTCAATGAAGAATGCTAGATCCAGGAAATAAGATTCTTCCCTGAAAATCTGAATAAAATTAAGACTATCCAAAGAATGAGACGCTTCTTTGACAGTAACCAAAGTCCAAGAGATCAGATATTCCCTTGAAGACTTGCCATTTTTTAATAAGATAACATTGTACACAAAAATATTTATACATGTAAATAAAATGATTACCAAAGTCGAATGGTGTGTATAAAACACATTTTTAACTGAAAAACACCAGCCATATTCAATGAAGTCCGCCATCGTTTATGGCATATATTGCCGCGGTCAAGGAAGTGGCAAAACTTTTAATGTAATGAAGCCAAGATTAACATCCCAAGCGTACACAATGTGTTAGATTCATCGATGTCAAATGTCTACATTGTAGATATATCAGACGTGAAAACCTGACAAATGTATACAATGTTGTCTTTGTACGACGGTTAGTGTGAAAGCTTGAGAGCGTGGGTGTTAAAAATTGAAAGTTTTGTCACTTGCTTGACCGCAGCAATAAATCCCGTTTGGGATGAATAAAAATAGCATGCTCTTCTTTACAAATTTTGATTAATTTTGTGTTTATATCTTTAATTTTATTATCGAAATTTTCGAACTACTCTAACAAAGTTAAAATTGAACAGTACTCACAAAATTAGTCGGGTAGAAACACCCTGAATAAGGTAAATTGCGGAATGTAAACAGAAACGAAATATGCTATAATTACTGGTTTTGAATATAAAAACCTCCTAACCCGAATAATCCAGTCGTTATATTCCACCCACTACGATCGCTACTTCGAGCAGAGAGAATCGGAGACGGAAAGGGCTTGAATTATTTGAGTTAAAAAACCTCCCAATTACATGAGTTGAGAATTAAAAACTAACTAACTTCATGGGAAATCTCGCACAGCGTGTCAATACCGATTTTTACATAGGTTTAAGGAGGAGTTTTTAATCTCTGTATCTATATGTCTCTGAAACAGGTGTCTATATAATGCCTATGATTTTAGTGGTCAAAACTGACCAGCAATTATGTACATGCGTCGGACAAAATAGCTTCCCTTCTAGTCTTGTTCCTTGTCCACTTATATCTACTTTAAATAAAGATAAGACACGAAATTGTTTGATTACACTAGAATCGCAATAACAGTAAATTATTCGAATGTCCAGGGTCGTCAATCTTGATTTGACGGTCAAAAATATCCGTTTACAATGAAGCTACTTGCACTACCAAGACCCGTTTCCGATGTTTACACGAATGTTTGCTTTGAGAGAAATGATTTCATTAAATCTAAGTGAAAGCAAAAATACGAATATTATAGTGTAAGGAAGGAAAACAGTGGAACCTGTCTCATCCGAAACACTATGGGACAATCAAAAGTCTTAAGTGTGTCGAAATGATCATGATGTCGGAAAACTAAGGTTTAAAAGCATTAAAAAGCTGTCTTTGGGACCAAACACATATGTCAGATTTGACATGAAGTCGAAATACTCAGGTGTCGGATTAGACAGGTTTCACTGTTATTCCTAGGTTCCCATCCAGCCATGTCATAAAAAAAGAAAAAAAAAACTGTTCTAAAGATGCAAATTTTGAAGAAAATGGCCATAAATGTGAGCAAAGGATCTAAATCAATATTTATGGGGCTGCAAAATTCAGGCAGAAGGAGATCAGGATTTAAGTTTTTTAATATTATTATTTCCTCAAGTTTAGAATACTATTGGTGCCACTTGTAATTTGTGATATCTAGGAGATGTCGATTGGTTTGTTAATCATTTTGTCGACTTGGCTTAATTATGTTGGTTTTATCAGTTTTTAACACAAAACGCTTTTTGTGACTCATAACACTATAGCGTTTGGCTCCCTTTCAACCTTTTTTGAATCTGGGACTCCGGGCTCCAACTCAACTGCTCCGGGGTCTTACCATAGGGCTTCGGGCTCACATCGCAAGCTACGGGGCCTAATCCCTGGAATCTTTTCTCCACTCATATGACTATGGGTTCAACATACACGGGGTCTTGGGAGGCTGTTGATCCTATGTTTTTTCTCCCGATTGATTGTCTTCAATACATAATACCCTAGTGTTTGGATGAAACCGAAGATATAAAAACTAGTATTTTGATAAGACTCCCATTAAGTATATATAGTAATATGGAAAAAGAGCAATGACTTAAAATGTGTCCAAGTTAAAATGTAGGCGACAAGTCAAGTCAAGTCTTGTTGATAAGTTATGTCCGGTATTGTTTCATGTCAAACATGTCAGTTGTTTCCGTAATTAAATTATATTGCCAAAATAGTGCTGAGTTTGCCTAAGTCGTTCAAGTCTTGCATTTACGGATCCGGAGGAATGAAGGTATGCGAATGAAACCACTTTCCATGATTTTTTTTTAATTTCGTACTTTATTTAGGCAAGACAATCGACTGCTATCCTTTTTTCTTTTCTGGTACCTGCCTATTTCGTTGACTGTAAAAAGACAAATCAATAATTACGATTTTCAATATAAATTCAATGAGTGCATCAATATCATAGAAACCTCACAAAATGAAGTGTGTATGACTTACAACTTCCAAGTTCCAAGGATATATAAATTTACGAGATTTATAAGATTATTACCTGAATGACATACACGCATCATATTTTGAACATATAATGTTTACGCAAGAAAACAAACAACATAATCACCCACCCCCTCCCCTAAAAATAAAGCAAAATAAAAACACAAAACAAGCAAAAAACAAAAGTTAACAAAACAACAAACAAAACAAAACAGAAAGAAAAAGAAGCAACAAAGCAGAGAAAAACAACAAATGTTTAAAAGTGTATATTTTGGATAACTGTATTGAACAAACAAAACAGCAAGCATGTTTACGATAGAATTTGATGGAAGAAAAACTGGTATCATAAGCATTACATTTTGATTTTTTGTCTTCTTTTGATTGATTGACTGATTATGATACCCATCACACTACTACATGTATTCCATACATAGAGGACTTTGACTCCTCGTTATACAGATCCACGAATGAAACTGCGGAGGCATGTTTTGTTTTCGATTTTTATAGTCAGAATGAATTATAAAATGGGAGTTTGTTGATCATAACCCGGAGCCAAATTACTCCGCGTATGGGGATCATGCTCGGCATGCTTAGCTTGCATTGATCTTCATTAACAAAAATGGTCAGAAATAACAAGAACCATATTAAACCCCCTTTTTGACATTTGCAATCGCTGGTGTCTCTGATTGATACATTGTATAATTGGCGTACCTGATTGACATGATTGCCGTACATGATTGGTATGATTGCGTACTGTGAGATAAGCATCTTTTGAGAGGGGATTTTCGAGGTTCGGTCTTGAGAAATAGCAAAACAAAAATCGATCAAAATCTTAACTAAAAGTTTTTTTTTAATTCTGTAGAGCTGATACCATCTTGTGACCCCAGGTAAATTCATTATTCGTGAATACAATTAACTTGTTACATTACCTCGAGGCAGAACAAATTAACCTCAACTTACGGCTCTGGCAATGTGTCCTGCCTCTCAGTCGGTATTTTCTGACAAATTTTTCTTGTGTTTCGACAATTCATATTATTTGAAATCATTACATGTGTGACCAACATCAGTCCGCTTTACTTCAGTCTACTGTAATTTAGGCAATTGTAATTTCATTATATCTGTTTCGATGGTTGTTTGTGGATTCTTAAAATACGTTTGACTAGATAAAAGTTTAGTACTGTGATACTCACCTGGAAACATCAGTTTTTTTTTAAATAAAATATATAGTTTAGAAAAATAAAATTAAGCGGGATCTTTCTGGCTCAGAGCACTGGCTTTGGCGTTGCTTTAGAATCATTGTGCTCTGACTTGTAGCTTTTAATATATACGTTCCACCTTTTTTGTTTTATAAGCACTGTACAGACATAAGTTATCAAAATTTCGAAACTAATTTTGCTAAAATTTTGGTATTTTGTCATTTGATGTCACTTTCAGTTTTATTGGAGTTCAAAATGTGAGTGCCTTGGTTTTGAATGTTTTTTTTTTTATTATTATTATTTCTATGCTATGTAGCTGTCTAACGTCATTTGTTTCTGTGTTCTCGTTTTTGCCATTTGTTTGGACTTTTTTAATATTACTCCTTTGATGTTTCGGTATTCCACAACTGTTGGTTCGAGTAAGGTTCATTCAATACGAGACTTTACATTCGTATTTTGAGAAGGAAAATGGAAAGACTAGTCCATGGCGGTTTCCTGTAAGGTTTAGGTTTGGGCTTGTGTTTGGGTTAGCCATCATGTGAGTGTTTTCCACGTAAAAGAAGAATGGTATTCGTATATCGAACGATCCGTATTATTAAGAGATCAAAGTTTTGGATATCATATGTTCTGTTAGCTTTCCTGATCGCCGTTTCCGTTTCTGTGAGGTTTTGACATTTTCATTTTCTTATTTTCTGAAACTTCTGAAACAAATCACACCATACCTTACTGAAATGATGTATGGCGGATCCTTAGATAAACTATTTATTTTATTTTGATCCCACAAAAGAAACATGGCTGATGGCGTGGAACATTGTCAAAAATTGGACCTAATATGGAAAACATTGTGACCATCTGATCTACACTATAGCTACATTATATATGGAAGGTACTTTACAAAGGTTTCTCATTTCGCTTGAATCCGACAAAAAAAANAAAACGAAAATTTTCAAATCCCCACCCTAGGCATAAAAATATCACATATGATGGTCAGGGGTAGAATAACGAAAATCAAATTGTAATATTTCAACTGACTATACATTATTCAGTTTTATTTTGAAATACTTCATTTCATTATCAACCAATCGTAGATGATCTATTGCTTTATTCTGAATGAAATGTCGTGTTCAAAAGCTAGATGCGTTCCGAAGGCAATTATTTGGTTTATTGTAACCTATAGAATTGGACCTAATATGGAAAACATTGTGACCATCTGATCTACACTATAGCTACATTATATATGGAAGGTACTTTACAAAGGTTTCTCATTTCGCTTGAATCCGACAAAAAAAACATAACTGCAAGTACAGATCATTTTGATCATCTCCTCTTAAATAATTGAAGCGAATTTAGCCAAGCTAATACATGTAATATTTGAAGATCATTTACATAACGTGCTCATTTAGCATTGGAAAATATTGGTGATATAATGATCATCTCCTCTGAAACTAATCAACTGTACAGAATTGCATTATGTATGTACCTGCAGAAAGTCAAGGAAGCTAGAAATACTACTTCAATCATTTGTATATTGGTTATGCTTATGATTTGTCAGTTCTATAACAGATTAAGGTTCAGTCTCTGATCCTCTAGTTTTTTATTCCGATTGTCTTCATTGTGTGTTCACAGCAGATCTGCAGAGGAAAAGTATTCAGATGGTCAAAGCCAACTTAAAGCATTAACAACTATTAATTGGACCTCGATTAAGCCGCATTTACAAATACTATAATATAGGTTTAAAGTCACATAGTGCATATGTTGGGAATAGATGCGAAATACAATTCGCCCCCGCTTTGTCTGGTCATTCTCAGGGAACTTCTTGTAGAATAATGAATTCTCAAAAAAGAAAAAAAAATAGGAAATTTGCATGACCTCATCTAATTTAAGTTGTACTTCTTTGTATGTGGATATGTCCATATTCACATGATTTTTTTAATTTTATAATGAAATTCTAAACTTTTTCATTAGTTTAAAAATTTTGCGGGGGAGAAGCAATTTTAATGATGTTTCCTTTTATTAAGTGAATAAAGTATACTCATTGAACTTCGTCGATTCATTTATTATGACAATATAAAAATATCTGGTTCGAAAGGCATTTCATGAAATATACAAACACATTAAATGTTTAAGGATAAATGGAATGGAATTGCTGCATGGAGTAAGTTTAGAAGACTGTAGATATGAAAAAGAAAGGAAATTGGGTAATTGCCAAGCTAGACAAGATGTTTTTCTTGACGGTAAAATTGAGTTACATCTCTTAACCTTACATAACTAGATATTTCACTTCCCTACATAAGTGACACAATGCAGAAAACGCTTGTAGGTCAAACAACACCAAAGCACTTGTCCAACGATGTAATTTCAAGCAAATAGGATTCTTCAGCGTGCTTCACTTAATAATTACAAAAGTGGGGTTGCTTAATTTGATGGACAAGTCTAGAGTAGAAGGAAGTAAACAGGCTATTTCTTACAATGAAGATTGTCGAGCTAGAGCTTGCTTATTACATTCTCAATTAGGCATTCGCACAAACAGACACTTTCACGATCGTAGAAATACTACACATCTGAAATCTGAAAATTTTTGTAAAAAAAAAAGAAGAAGAAGAAAAACACTATACTGTTACAATGTGTTACATCTGGTAAAAACACCGAGCTCATCGGCAAGCATTTTTGAAAAGAAAAAAAAGACGTTGTACCTTTAGACGTACATGTACCTCCTTATCACTATGGTACTATGGTGAATGAAGACAAATCAATTTACGATTACTTACAACATATTCAAGGAGTACTAAAGTACTTCCGTTTGTCAAGGATATACAAATTTCCGCTTAATAGTTATTGCAAATGTGTACTTACGATATTGACGCAACAACAAAAAAAGAAAATAAAAACAAAACAAAATAAATCAAGGAGAAGAAAAGGGGAAGAAAACACAGCAAATGTGTCAAGCAGTAAATATTGCATTACGGTAGAGTGTCATAAGTGTTATCTATGTATTGTGCATTTCTGGTCTGTCACGATTTTGTTTTATTTGCACTATAAAGACGAGAACTGTTGAAATGATCTAACCTTAATTTACTACAATGTTGGTATTTTGTTATTTTCATGAAATAATATCTTAAATGGGTCTTTCGAGAAAGGAAGTCGATTTTCGTGTTTGGAAAAGGAACAATTCGGGAAGATGGGATATGGTACCAAACTATATAGTCCATTTGGTTCATGCATTTGTTCACTATGGAATAACTCACATTACGGGTACTTTCGATATAAATTACCAATCGCCTCAGCAATTCGAAATGACCGTTTTCTGATTTATCATCTAATCATTTTGAAATTGTTTCTCTTTTTATCTTAATTCATTTTTATAATTTGTCCTCAGCGTATGTCAAGAGAATATTTGGAAACGAAAATATTCGGATGTGAGGATAATATCATGAACACAAGCAAAATTCAAAGGTTTCAACCTGCAAAAAATTTAAGATTTATTATTGCAAAGGTCACCCAAGTGGCAAAACTTTCACTGAATCGAAGTCAAGATTTACAACCCAGGCCTACATTCTATTACCTTAAAACGACTACACAGTTTATACATATCTAACAAAAAATGTTACAATTATGTCTTTTGACCGACCGAAGATCCGTTTTAGAATGTAAGCTTGAGGTGTAAACTTTGACTTCTCTTCAGTTTAACTTTTGCCACTTGGTTGTCCGTAGCAATAACAATTATGAACTGGACTAGGATTTTGAAACCTATGATAGTTTACAGTTCAGTATATTTTTTTAAGTTTAGAGTGCATATGATGGGGATTACAGTAGAAATACCATTGACCTCTGCATGATGTTGCTCTTGACAAGGGAACTTTTGGAATAATGAATTCAGCGAACTAGAAAACTTCATGACCATAACTATTTTGAGATAATTTTTCTTTGTACATGTACATGAATGTGGAGGCTGTGTCTATATTCACGTGATTTTGAGAATTTTATAATTCAATTTAAACGAATTTTAGAGCTAATTTTATAGATTTGCGGGGGAGAAGCAGCTTAAATGAGGTTTCCTTGTAGTAAGTGCATTCCGTGTTTAACTCAATAAACTTCATAAAATAATTCATTATGACAATATTTTTTCAAAGGCATTTAGTTCGAGAAGTATAGTTTTAAGAATAAATTGAACAAAACACAATTCGTTGATTTTAATATTGAGTTACCTCTCTTAGCCTTGTGTACAAATTATCAGTAACAGAACTGACAAAGACAAGAAAACACTTTCGGGTCAGACAAAATAAAATCGAAAGCACTAGTATGATATCAGGCAAAATAGGTTCTAATGTGCGCTGCAATAAATAATCACAAAAGAAGGTTTGTAACTTTTGATGGATATAATATGTCCAAAAAAGTGTGATGTCTTACAAAGTAGTACATCGAGATACAACCCGCTTAACACATAGACGAATGTTTTAGGATCATCTGACAATGGCGTAGAACAAGTTGCGGATAATCCCAATTAGGATATTATTTCCAAATTGAGATATAATATCCCATTTAGGATATTCGCTTATATCCGAATTGGTATATTTGGTCTGTTTTTATAGATTTTTTTTTTTATTTCAGTGGCGCGTAATGAAAGCAAAAACTTGAGAAACTTTATGGTTTAAGTCGTCAAATGATATATCTTCATCTTCTTGTAGATGCTGCATTTCATTAGCAGAGGCATTTTAAAAACGTAAAATCATACATTTTGTCTGTCAAAATTCAAGATCATCACGATTGAAACTGGTTGAATTTTCAAGGGAGGAGACGCAAGATGTCTGTGAAAATACGATTGAATTGAACTAAAGCTTAGTTTGTAATACATATGCAAGGATATTGAAGTTTCAAACATCACTGCTTCATCGAACACTCATGGCGTGTTTAAATGCATGGTCAACGTAGGAATACTCTAGAAGGAATCAAAACTAATTCTAATTTGATTATTTCTCAATACTTCGTTTCTTTGATAATCTAAAAGTATCAGCCTCAAACTATCACAGTTTGCTTAATTCGAACGTCAATAGAGCTTTCTTTGAGAGTGGCAGCAAAGAACGGTTGTTACTTCCTCAAGTTATCTCTCAATCAATGTGGCTGATTGTTTTACTAATAAATTGATCTGCAGAAAATTTGCAACATCCTTTTGACAACAGAAGTAAATGAGCCGGAAACTCTAACCCTATAAATTTATAATTTTCCTGTATGATCATGCGACATTAAACCCCTAAAACATAATTAAGAAATTACTAGTCCAGACTGGGATATAACGATATATTCCAATCGGGATATAATATCTCAATTGGAATATAGTATCCCAATTTGGCTTATCCCCAACCTGTTAAATAAGGAACTAATTAATGATTGACGTAGCGTTTTTGTTTCGTTGACATGGATACACGCGCGACGTCGCGCCTTTCTTTTATCACCACAGTGTGGTGATACATTTTTTGTATCAGACAACCTGTAATAAGTAGTAATTCTGTTGTATTTTATAGAAAAAACACTTGTAATGTTAGATATATATTTTAATCTCTGAGCCAGTAACTATAAATATTCTAATCATACAAAATAAATTATTTGGTATGACATTTTATTTGTTAAGGGGTTCACTACTCCGTATGAAAATAAACAGGATTTGAAATAAATGTGATTTTTCGTTAGTAAATTAAAAGAAAATGGTGAAAAAAATGATAGGTTGATATCTCGTTTTTGAGTTTAAAGTGATTGAAAATTTTGCGGGAAACTGAACTCCTCGGATTTTCATATAATTAACATCAGCAAGGTAAGACCACGAATTAATGTGATAGAATTAATATAATTTAATGAAATTTTTACAGAATGCTCATAAAGATGTATAAGATGAAATAATGGAAAAATTGGGCAAAAAGTCTACATGTAATGCTTTTAAATGGATAAAACCAGAGAATTCCGAAAATCTGACAGAAATCACAAAACATGAGGAGCGAACCTCCTTAAATTTATAATAACGAAAAAAAAATAATTTCTGTCCAGAAAAAACGCTCGAGCACCCCATCCCCTCCCCATCCAGTGAAAATCAAGTGGACATCCCCTAAATATCAGTGGAATACATGAAGTGTCAGTGTGTTGCATAAAACGCCGTGTCAGTGTGTTGCATAAAACGCCGTGTCAGTGTGTTGCATAAAACGTCATCGTGTCACATCAGGGGTTACAGTGATAGTCTTGCATCAACCTTCAAGATCATTCAAAATGTGCTACATCAAGACGACAGCATGTTCAGTAAGTGTAAATGTGATACGTTTGTGTGTCACATAAGGTTTCATTGTGCTACAGCAAATGTCTGTGTTCTATCAAGTGTCCAGGTGATAAGCCAAGTTTAACTTTTTTGTTTAATACACAATATCAGGTCTTAATTTCAGTCTCAGTATGCCTGATGACGTGTCATTGTGTTTCATTAGTTTTTAACGTGCTACATAAAACTTAACACGCTAAATCAAACTCAGAAGTGACCTGCAAAAATTTTCATGGTAATACGTCAAAGTTTCAGTGTGTTAAATTAAGGGAGTACGAGCCTCAGATTTCAGAAACGTTCTATATCCTCGGGTTTTATCCATTCAAACAGTGCTAAATTTTTTTGCACATGGATCACATTTTCTTGATGGTGAGTCACTTTAAAAATAGACTGTGTATAAAAATTTAATCAACTTCCAATTATAATTTCATATATGTAAAGGCCTATAAACTTCTTATGCAAATTGAAGGAAAACTCTAGAGGGATCCGTTTCCCGCCAAAATTTTGACGTCTTATATCTCAAAAATTTGTACATGGATTTTCAAAATTTTTTGCTCAAGTTGTTCCATTAGCAGTGCTCTTCAAAACAAAAGGTCAGAATTTTAATTCTTATTACAAAATTTCTGACACTCGTACTCAATTAAGTGTTGGTGGAAGACACAGTTTGCTACAGTAAGTATCAGTGTAAAATCCAAATGAATGGCGTGCCAAGTCTAAGTCTGCTACTTTAAATCTTAGCATGACTTGAGAAGTTTCAGTGTTCCTTATCGAGTCTGTGTGTCACATTAAGTCTTAGTGTTCACCAGTGTTACACATGCAATCAAGTATCAGTGGTGCGTGGCATAGACAGTTGAAAATTTTCACGTTCATTACGTGTATCCAGGAAGTTCATTTGTATTTTTTCTGTGAAACTATTAATTTTATCCGTGGCAAATTAAAATTTTGGTTTGAATAAAAAAAAACAACAGTTCAAGGAAGTGTGAGAGATAATGTCAAATAATGTTCAGTGTGCAAGTATTTACAGCTCTTCTCATAATGAGGTCTAGGTATTCTTCAAACTTTTACGAGGCTTTGTTTCTTTCAAATGAATCAAAGAGAAAAAAAAATGATAGGGGTAATTAAAATGAAAATGATTTTTTTATATCTCGGCTAGTACTAATACAAGGACTTCACCGACAAAGGCATATGTTTATATTACTAACTATAAACCTAACTTTTCCTTCAATACATTTGTAATAGATCATGATACGAAGATGAACTCTTGAAGCTGTCACGCTGAATATTCCGTGGTCTCCAGCAGGAGGTGGTTGACCAGTGCAACGTAACATTTCCGTAACTTGCGACTGATATTATCACTTATGACTAGAACTAGCACTGAGTTGTTTCATCTAAACTATCAAACTTGACTTCTTTCTGGCTACAAGTTTGGGCATATTAGTTCTAAAGTGACGGCTGACGTATGCATTGATGCAACTGATATAATTCTTTCTGCGGGCATGCTCATGTGATTTTTCATAGGTTAGGGAATGTGTCAAATGGATTATATAATTTTATTATCTGTATCCTAAGCTTCTTTTGTCCAAGGCAAACTCGCATATCCTCAGTAGACCAGTTTCAAATTTGTGAAATTCAGGGAAAGGGCAATAATTCTTGCTCGAGAAAGCCTATTACGGTATTAAAAAGCAAACTTCATTCGGTAATTAATATGTTATTGAAATTTCATTTCAAGGCAAACTCAAGTTATCATCAGGACAATAAAAGATGTCCCTTTTCAATGCAACTTTTAGCTGTCGGGAGATATTTTCTTTTTAATTTTTTTTTTAAACTAAGGAGTATCTCCCTCATGCAAGCTCTGTCCTTAGCGGATTTTGGCTTTGGATTTAGCTCCTTTCGGCTATTTGTTCTCTTGCATGAGGGAGATACTCCTTAGTTTTGAACAAAATTTGTAAAATTTAGATACTGCAATCTTTAATAAAATCGTTTTTTGGGTACTGACGACTGTGTTGGTGAATACCTTCAATGCGTATTTTTTATGCTTACTTGTAGTATCTTCTAATCTAATTAAAACTAAAAGTTTGTTTTGATATAAGAACGAATGTCTTCCCCCAATACATATTTTCATGGAGATGATGTGCATCGTTTTTGTTTTTGTTGCCTTATAATCCTTTGAATTTTGGTTGAAATCAAATGAAAGATTTGGGAAAATTAGCATTCATAAACTTAATTTATCGAAACTCTATGACAAAAAGGGTCATAACTCCCCAAAAAAATTGCTGATCAATCCAGCCAGACAATATGCACAACTAAGCATGAAGGTTAACAATCCAGTGAAGTTTGGTTGAAATACAATGAAGGATGTGGGAGAATTAGTGTCCACAAACTTAATTTATCGAAAATCTATAACAAAAAAGAGCAGAACTCCAACAAAAATTGGCTGATCAATCTAGCTAGACAATATGCACAACTAGGCATGAAGGTCTACAATGCTGTGAAGTTTGGTTGAAATCCCATGATAGGTGTGGGAGAATGAGCGTCCATAAACTTAATTTATCAAAATTCTGACAAAAAGGAGCATAACTACAACAAAAATTTGCTGATCAATTCAGCAAGACAATATGCACAATAAGGCATGAAAATCAACTATTCTGTAAAGTTTGGTCGAAATCCAATGCAAGATGTGAGATAGCTTCATTTGGCAAAATTCTTTGTCAAGAAGCCATATTTCCCACAGAAATTGGCACATCAATTCAACTAGGCAATATGCACAAATAGGTATAAAGGTCAACAATCTTGTGAAGTCTGGTTGAAATCGGCTGAAAGATGTGGGAGAATTAGCGTCCACAAACATTCTATGTCAAAAAAGGGCATAACTCCAACAGAAATTGGCCGATCAACCAGGCCACACAATATGAACAACTATGTATGGTGGTCAACAATCCTGTAATGTTTGTTTAAAAAACCTGTTAGAAAATGTTGGAAAATGTAGAATTGGCGACCACAAACTTTGTGACGGAAAGACGGACGGATGGGATGATGGACAGACTTACGGACCGACGACAGACAGAAAAGACAAAAATAATATATCTCCTTCTTGAGTGAAGGGAGACATAATGATATCGTCTAACTGCTCTTTACAGTCACCGCATTGGAGATCTAACACCATTTTATTTTCAGGTCTATGACCTTTGACACCAACTAAACTGGAATCTAGCTTACATGATTTATGAGACATTAAGCTTTATGATAAAAGCCGAGAATTTCGATGGAATTATCGAAACAGAAAGTAAAACGGGGCTTTGTTAGATCTTCCATGCAGTGGCTGTCAGGAACAGTTTATAGATCTAATTCCAATTAGATGGAGTATTCTCCTTAATATAAATTTCATCTGTTTCATTATACAGATTCGCTTTAATAGTGGTCCTCAATATTTCAACATGCCTTGATAATTTATTTATGCTTCAAATGGGTGTTTATGTGCAACTATGTAGATTAATAATATGGGCGTAGGTTTCACATAGAAATGCTACTTATTTACATCCTTATAGGTATAAAACATACTTTCAAACCAAAAATAGCATAAGCCTTTATGTTGGGCGTTTTCAAAACAATTACAAACTATCAACTTAATATATGAAAGAGTGGAAGCTGTGAAATAATTTTATTTTTATGCTATTATTTAAAAGATTTCTGGATAAATATAAATATATTCTTTTGTTATAGCTCTCATGTACATATACACTCTATAATGAAATCTACAGGGTAGATTTCAACGTCACTTTAACACGCGTTTGAATCGTGGAGCATTCTATTTTTGTAGTTTTTATTCAACCTTATTCCATAGGGGTATTGTATTTAGCCATGATTTATAATAAGTCTCCGCTGTGATTTTTTTTCACCATTCCGTGTTATTATACCTCCCGGTTTGGCTGGCGATATCTAATGAACAAGGTTTCCGTTCGTCCGTCTGTTCATTCGTCCGTCTGACCGTCCACTCGTTCGTTATTCCGTCCGCCATAGGGTGGTGATAACTCCCCTTAGACCATTTGGTGAAATTTAATGAAGCTTTTACAGAATGTCCTTTGTAAATTGCCATTGTGCACCAGCTCTTTTAAATTTGATTTGACTTAACTTTTTTGTTGTTTTTTTTACTTCTTGGATTAAATGAGGGAGCGGGTGTATATGTATATACATTTTTATATAAGAGAGCTTTGTTCACAGTTTTTTCTAGTTTATATTATTATTTGGTCCACACGAAGTCGCGGAGAGCCGGATTCTACATTGGATGCAATCATTAAATCAATTTAAAATGGAGACAATATCAAATTGAATTCGTCTTTTTTTTCATTAACGAAATGTCCGCTGTATATCTGCAACAAACCGATCATCAGATCTAATCTAAGCTTAGCAGTAATATAGGTACCAATGTCTTATTGTGTAAGAAGGTTTATGAAGATTAAAACAGGCACCGTTGCTATGGAAACAACACAAAGGCAGAGAAATAAACAACATTTTCTCACAAAAAGTCAACAACAGATATCAAAGACGTCTCTTGATCTTAATAAGACTTTGCTGAAGCATAGTCACATTGTAACATTGTTACTAGGTTGTGTTAAAAAAAA